>JAJIYU010015001.1:0-12940 GCA_030144865.1 Tinospora cordifolia
ATATATATATATATATATATACACACACACATAGATAGTATACATAACTATATATATAACTATATACATAAATATATATATCTATATAACTTTATAATATATATATATATATATATATATATATATATTATATAACTGCAGCGCCTCGTTTTGAAAAAAAAAAAAAAAAGTTCACCGAACGTTTAGTAAAATTTATCTGTGTCAGACGCCTAACAACGAGCGTCTGACACAGAAGGGGGCTATTGAGCGCCAGCTTGGCGCTCAGTAGCCCCCAATTGGAGATGCCCTTAGGGCGGACGTGTACACCACCCACCTATGGATTAGTCGGGCTTAAGCCCGGAGACTATCACGGTATATAAATTTTTTTTTTTAAAAAAAGTTACCTTTTTAGATTCGAAACAAACTAAAATATTTGAAAATGACTTCTAATTGCTCTTTTATATATATATTATTAGCTCTTTATTTGGTATTTAAAAGGTGCCAATGGCATAATTCAACTGAATGGGATTTGTTTGGTGCAGTTCAATTTAATTTTTTTTACTATATCTTTTGGGGATATATATTTTAAGCATTTTTCTATCTTATTAAGGAGATGTAATTAGATTAATTTTTTTTAATGATAAGAAAAATCTCTATAGGTTCAGATGCAAGTTATGACTGAGATATTTCCGATATTATATGATTATTATTAAAAAATATTTTTATTAGCTATTAATATAACAAAACATTTATAAAATTATTTACTTATATCATGGGTATTCATCAACCAGTCCAATCTAACCAAATTGACTGACCGAAATCTTTTAGATTGATTTGGATTAAATTATATTAGTTATTTGATTTAGGTTAAGTTTCAAAACTCTCAACTTAAAGGTTTGCATTGGATTGCGAGTTGAAAACTTAAAAAGTAAAAACCAAAATATAATCTACTAAGTCCAATCAAACTTTTTTATTTTTCTAATTCTTCTTCTTTTGTAACTGAAAATGTTGTTAAGAGCAAATGAAACAAGTACAAATATTTTTAGTGTATAAATGATTGTTTATTTGAAATCAACACATCTTTTTTAAATAAATGAGCTTTATTATTTTTAAATATTAGTAAAAATTATTTTTTACAAAATTATAAGTTTTATGCTAGAAGAATTTTAACCAATGCTAGGTTTATGTAATTTTTTTAAAAAATTAATCAAAATAACAATAGGATTTTATAATATGATTATTTTTTGTATGTTTCATTAGTTAATTATAAATTATAATATGATTATTTTTAAAAAATTAATTTGATAGTTTTTCACAATAAGAGCATTAAAATATAGTTAAAAATACTAAACAAGAACCAACCTAATAAAACGACTCAACCCAAATCAAAAACCAACTATTTAAATTGAGTTAGGTATAGAGATAAACTATAATAGGTCGAGTTTTAAATTTTTTTTAACCCCGAGCGCTTTGGATTAAGTTACGGGTTTACCTCTAACGCGACCTAACCCTAACCTTAGGATGCCTTTAAATTATATTACATTATTTTATAGTTTAAAATTATAAATTGACTTATCCAACCGAACCAAATCGTATAGATTTGCTTCAAATCGATTCAATCTAGGGGGATGAATCAGTTCATTTTTGGGTTGTTCCATGGATTTGATTTGATCTGTGGTTTGAAGTTTAAACTGAAAATGTCCCCAGATTGAACAAGACCAAACCTTTTTAAGTGTTGCAAGTCTTTCAAGAGTAGAAATATTCTTGTACCTAACTTTGCAACCACCACATGTCAAAATCATATCGACCATATTGTTGTCTCCTTTTAGAATGATATTAACAAATTTAATTAGCTGGATACACTTTTAATCAAAACATAGTCTTACGCCTATTAATGAAAATGAAAAAAAAAGTTGATTAATTGATGCAAAATTTGAACCCTTCGAAGGACAATAATTTTATAATGTGACTTATTATGGGAAACTAATGTTATTAGGTTTTGAAATGACATAAAGCTTTATGGGTTGATCTTATGTTTTTAGAGGATAGGGCGAAATGATAAGTTATGCCCCTAAAAAATAAAGGGGGGCTAGGGCGAAATGATAAGTTATGACCCTAAAAAATAGAGGGGTCCAACTTATCAATAAATAAAATTTTTTTTGTAAGAAAAGTATACTTTTCTAAGTTATCGATAAATAAAAAAATAAAGTTAATGTCTAACTTTTTTTTTTAAATTGAAAGAAAAAAAAAGAATTTTTGAATAGTTTTTTTTTTTATAATTTTTTAAAATTTCTTATATATATATATATGTGAGACCTAGCCCTACATGATTACTAATAGGGTATAAAATGTAAAAAAATATTAAAAAAGAAGAGGAAATTATAAAAAATATTGGATTTTATAACTTAATAACATAAATGTATGCGTATTTTTTGCTTTATTGCATGTATACCATATATTGTTAAATAATACCAAAATAGTACTATGTACTAACTGTATACTATATATTAATATTTTTTTTAGTTTTATATACTAACGTATACCAATGTTTTTTTTAGCATTGTATACCTATATACATAAGTTATTTACTCTGTATACCAATTTTTGAAATCCTATAACATATTTTATTCACAAATGCTAATATTATGACTATATACAAAAGTTATATACATTGTATACCAATAATTTTAATCCATATCTTATTAACCAGTGCTAATATCATAATTGTATACAAAAGTTCTACACTGTGTATACACACTGTATACCACTTTTTGAGAATCTGCAGCATATCTCATTAACCAATGTTAATATTTTAACTGTATATAGAAGAGTTTTTACTCTATATATCAGTTTTTAAAATCTTGCAACATATTTCATCCACAAATGCTAATATCTTATCTATATACAGAAGTTATACAAAATGTATACCAATGTTTTTAATCCATATCTCGTTAACCAATGCTAAAATCTTAACTATATACAAAAGTTTTATACACTCTGTATATACATTGTATACCAATTTTTGAGATTTTTCAACATATCTCATTAATCAATATTAATATTCTAACTGTATACATAAGTTATACATTTTCAATACTAATGATATGAAATCCTGCAATATGTTTCATCCACAAACGTTAATATTCTAATTGTATACAGAAGTTATATATGTTGTATATCAATACTTTTACCTACGTACAAAAATTCTATTGATTATTCTCTCTTATTGCTGATCGCGCCATTTTTTCTAAAAAAGCCGAGATTTCCGTTTTCATAAAAATTCATTTTTAAACTATTTTTTAGTATTTTTGCTATTAATTTTTTCATTTTTGTATACAAACAAAAATGATAATATTTTTATAAATATTTTTATTTTTCTATACAAAAATGTGTTTTTTCCTGAAAACAATTTATTACAAGTTATATATATATATATGTGTGTGTGTGTGTGTGTATTTATAATTATAACATTAATAATTATTAAATAATTAGTTAGCATATGCCTTGAAACGCTTATTTATCTAATAAGAATAAATTTTTGTAATTATATAAACAATGGTAATGAAGCAATTTTGTTAGTATTTTTCATGTAACGTATGCACCTTTGAGGGTTGATGGCTGTAGTAATGGAAGAAAAGGAGTGTGTAGATGTGAGGAAGAGAAGATCATACAGGAGTGTGCTGTATTTTTTATACAGCATTTGTGTGTATGATAACATAAATGTATGCGTATTTTTTGCTTCATTACACGTATACCATATATTGTTGAATAATACCAAAATATTTGAGATTTTTAGAGATCGTATAACATTATATACCATTATATACCATTTTTACAGTATATAGTAATTGTATACTATATATTAATTTTTTTTTCAGTACTATATACTAACGTATACCAATGTTTTTCAGCATTGTATACCTATATACATAAGTTATTTACTCTGTATACCAATTTTTAAAATCTTACAACATATTTTATCCACAAATGCTAATATCCTGATTGTATCCAAAAGTTATACACATTGTATACCAATATTTTTAATCCATATCTCATTAACCAATATCCTAATTGTATACATAAGTTATACACTGTGTATACACACTGTATACCACTTTTTGAGAATCTGCAGCATATCTCATTAACAAATGTTAATATCTAACTGTATACATAAGTTATTTACTTTATATACCAGTTTTTAAAATCTTGCAACATATTTCATCCACAAATGCTAATATCATATCTATATATAGAAGTTATACAAAATGTATATCGATATTTTTAATCCATATCTCATTAACCAATGCTAATATCTTAACTTTATACAGAAGTTTTATATACTCTGTATACACATTGTATACCAATTTTTGAGATTTTTCAACATATCTCATTAATCAATATTAATATTCTAACTGTATACATAAGTTATATGCTTTTAATACCAATATTATGAAATCTTGCAACATGTTCCATCTACAAATGCTAATATTGTAACTGTATACAAAAGTTATATATATGTTGTATACCAATATTTTTACCTACGAAAAAAAATTCTAGTTGATTATTTTCTTTTGTTGCTGATCACGCCATTTTTTCTAAAAATGTTGAGATTTCTGTTTTCATAAAAATTCATATTTAAACTATTTTTTGATATTTTTGCTATTAATTTTCTCGTTTTTGTATACAAACAAAAATATGATGATATTTTTATAAATATTTTTATTTTTCTATACAGAAATGTATTTTTTTTTCCTAAAAACAATTTATTACAAGTTATATAAATGTATTTTTATAATTATAACATTCATAATTATTAAATAATTAGTTAGCATATGCCTTGAAACGCTTATTTATCTAAATATTTGTAATTATATAAACAATGGTAATGAAGCAATTCTGTTAGTATTTTTCATGTAACGTATGCACCTTTGAGGGTTGATGGCTGTAGTAACGGAAGAAAAGGAGTGTAGATGTGAGGGAGAGAAGATCACATAGAAGTGTGCTCGTTTGCTTTACCATGTCTGTTGTTGTCGCCACGCGAGAGCATGTTGCTAAGCAAAAGATCAGAAGAATTAAGCCAGCTATTCTAATTATTATTTTGGGTTTCCAAGTTACATTAGGCTTAATTTATGGCCCAAGTCAATAGCCCCATTAATTTTGGGTTTCCATGATATATTGGGCTTAATTTATGGCCCAAGTTAATAGCCCCATTAATGTCCATGTGTGCAGCCAATAGAGAAAATTACAAAAAAATGTCAGAAAAAAACTGTTACAATAATATATCCCCTTTTTTAATAAAATTTTGGTTATGATTATAAAATTTAAATTATTATCAAATATACTGAACTTCAGTTCTTCTTTTTTCCTCTTTGCTCCCCGTCGTTGGTTGCATCACGTTCACTGCAGCGATTTACAATTGCTCTTGTAAGACAGACTACCATTCCACCATGATCTTGTTGCAAACTGTCATTGCAGATTGTTTCATCTATGGCTATCATTGCAGTAGTAGCGATCTATAATTGTTGCAGTAAAACAGATCTTAGATTGATTGTTGCTGCTCACTACTACCATTCTATTGCCAACCTCTATTTATCGATCTCAGATCTCGGATCACTAAATAGATCTTAGATCTCAAATCGTTGTAGTTGTGACTTTCACTGCTCTCTTCATTACAAATTGCTTGAAGAACTCGCTGAATCAAATCCACCGCCACCACCAATGTTTATTCATTTGTATACTAACTTTTGGTATGCCAATATGATACCATTACATATATATATCAATCTTTATTTAATATTATAATATTAATTTATTAAAAGTATATTAATGTTATATTGACCCTATATCAACTTTCGGTATGCTAATAGTTGTTAATTAATGATTTTTATAGCATTTTATACTAATGTTATATTATTATTTATAAGCTAAATGTTATAATAATGTTATATTGACTGTATACCAACTTTTGGTGTCGTGACCCCTTTTCAAGTGACGTCACTATCGGCACAGAGTTCCCAGACATGTTAGAACCCTGATATGTTAAAAAACCCTGTAAGCCTTCCTAACAAAATCATCCAATTATTTAGGAAAATTTTGACAGAGTCTCCTCTAAAAATACAACATGTCACCAAATTCAAATCACCTGATAATTACAATCAATATAAATAAAAATATATATTTCTTCATCTAGATAACCATATATCCACAAAATTCATTATTTATTCTGATAGTACATTTAGATGACAACACATTTATATTCATTTCCCAAAATAGTAATCTAACTAATTTTTACACTTTTCACATACTATCAACTTCAAAAACCCAGTAACAATTTCACATCATCTTCCCTTTTTCTTTCCTGTTAGAACCTAAAGAAAATAATTGAGAATGGAGTGAGCAAACAACAATCTCAAAAAAACATGCAAGGCAAAAACAAATTTAAATCACTTGTGAAATGAAATAAACATAACATACATGCGTAATTTAAAGTGTGAACATGCATTTAATTTCAATAACATGCACTCTTTTAAAACATGAGTCATCTCCCTCCCTCCAGATAATAGAGCGAATCTGCTACTCACCGCGCAAATGAAGAGTGCACCGAACCTCTAGTTATCCAATTATCTACTTATTTTTATCTTATTCATCTTATGCCAGGAATACACCAATCAAGATTATCACAACGGTCAATCTGGTGAATCTGTTTCCTAAGATTATGACTAATAGAAATATTGTCATGTTAATAACCTATTTAGGTATGTAATTAACATGCTACAATGCATCAAAACCATTTTATGGAATTCAAATAAGGATGAAATGCAATATATCATTGTATTTAAATAAAATCAAATATTTTAATATAATACCAATATCAATATAACACCATAAGTAAAGATTACTCACCAAAATTCTATCACAATTAATTCCTAATATTCAATACCACTTTCTCTCCACAGCATCAATATAAGCTTGTTACCAATAATCATTTCGCATACATCAAATCAAATTCAATTCATTTAAATTTATTTTTTAAATTATTTTTCACGTATTTATAGCTCCTATTTGACCCAATATATTCATTTAACTCCACCTATTGGTGCACATTAACTCGAATATGATAATCTTTAATATTATTTTTTTTTTTGCTCATATAAAATAATTCTAAAACAGAAATATAAAAAATAAGCTTTTTAATTATATTTTTACTAAATTTTTAATTTTTGATAAACAACCTTATTGGTCAATCACTCACCAAAACTTCAAGTGATATCCAAAATTCCTGAATTTAGTGTCGATGAGTACGCATTTTCATTCTCTACATTCCTATGGTTTTCAATCAAGGTTTTATTGAGGTTTAACACTATCAATAGCCTATCCAAAAGTTATAAAACTTTGGGTATTCATTTTAGAATATACAGGATAAATAAATAAAAACTAACTATATATTTGAGATCTACTTATCACCAGAAATATTTTGATATAACTTTTACTAAGTTATACTCACTGTGAAAAAATATCCAATTTTTGGGTACATATATAAAACACTATCTACAGTAAAAATCACATCCTTCGGATTGTAATACAAGGCTAAATTAACATTTTAGCAACTAGAATAGAGAAAATCACTTACCTATTTGTTGGATTCGTCAAAAATTAGATCTTCCTTTTTGGTTCATCCTTCTGCTTTTATGTTCTGTGAAGTTTTCGTTTTTTTCGTTCTGAGGCATAAAGAAAGGAAATGAAATGGGATAATAGCTAAGTGATTCCACTGCCCCATATATGTATACTAACCAATAGGATTTCAAGCCTCTCACTTAACTATCCAGCTGCCATCCTACCATATCATTTCATTCCTTCTCACCAAAATACCAACCCTCCCACTTGATTTGTTAATATATATATATTATAATATATATAATATTTTGCTTTTCAGTTTGTGACCCAAACAACTCCAACGTCCTTCGTCAATCTATATATATATATATATAACCATGTAAGTATAAACACATAATTGTTTTATTATTATTATTATTATTTTCTAATCTATTTCACCCCATATAATATTAATAATAATAATAATAACAACAACAACAATAATAATACTATCCTTATTATTATTAAATTATTTAAATTTATTTATTCAAATAATTTTTTTTCATGTGATATTATTTATACATGCATGTACGTGTATAATACATGCTTATATACGTGTACGTCACATTCATGTGTTATGAAAATTCGGGTGCTACATTTGGTATACTTATAGTTGTTAATTAATGGTTTTTACAACATGTATCAATGTTATACTATTATTTTTAAGTTAAATGTTATATCAATGTTATACTGACTGTATACCAACTTTTAATATATTAATAGTTATTAATTATTAATTTTTTTTAACATTGTATACCAATATTGTACTAACTGTATACCACTATCATATCATTGTTTATAAGCTAAATTTTATACCAATGTTATACTAACTATATACTAATGCTATACCAATAGCTTATAATCAATGGTTTTCGGTATTTTTGATATTAAATTTTTAGTATATGTATAAAAATAAACGTACCGGTATTTATATAATTATTTTCATTTTCTTGTACAGTATTATATTTTTCCCTAGCAAATATTGGGTGTTAAAAAATGAGACCGGCCTTTGTAACTTTTGTGTTTATTTCTCACAGAAAATATACATAAATAAATAAAGTAAAATTTAAAAAGTATTTATAGTTAGTTTTAACTAATGCTTGAATAATTAAAAAAAAATATTATCAACAATATTTTGTTGATAATATCAGCCAAACTTGTTGGAAGGGCCTTAAGTCTGGGCTTGACATTTGATTCAAGGGAATCTCACAAATTTATTAAGAATTTATGTCAACAAAATGCTCTGTAAAAAGCTTTGTTTATTTTATTTAATAAAATATTTTTTAGTTAAAAATTTGTTTTATTTTATTTTATTTTTTATCAGACCTATGCTTTATCAAGTGAACACATTGAAAGATAAAGAAACAAACTATTGAGTTATGTTTGCTGAAGTTGATAATGTCAAAATAAGTTATAGAAAAATGAAAGGCAAACATTCAATGTTGACCATTTAAGAAATAGTCAAAGTAATAAAGATGAAATGATGAGATACTTGGTGGACCTGATGGCTATCTCTGTTAAGTCTTTGGAGGGAGAGAGGAGTCTATTCACCTCCAAAGGCCATCAACACTAAACAGTAATTCATTCTCAATCTATTTATATCATTTTTAACACTATTAATATTTATTTATATTTATATTATTTAAATTATATTTTAACAATTATAAAAAAAAAATTAAGAAAGTAAATAAAATAAAATAAAATAAAAAAGGCCAAAATGGTGCTAGCAAATGATGTCGGGTCAGTGTCATCCTCCAGCCCTGCCAAAATGCTGCTGAGTCGGAGATGATCTTAAACCTTGTAATCTCGAAGGATCACCTCCTCTGAGGCTAGAAAATGAGTAGTAAGGCATACACATGTTTAAAGAAATGAGATGTTGACAGAACATATGGGTCGTTCTCGATGAAAATGATAAAAAGTTACATACACAGATAATCAAAATAAATAAATAAATAACATTACATAAATTCTTCCATAGCAGCGGTGACTATCTATATGCAATCAACAGTCAAATTCACGATGTTCAACATCAAATATCATGTGAAAAAGCCTGATTCCTCCACTGGCTGCTGTTCCGGAAGAAACAAATCTTCTCTTAAGAATAAAGTTCAAATGTTGTACATAGAAAGAGAGATTAGGAAAAAAAAAGAAAAAGAGAGACAAATGAGGCGAAATATATTACAAACTTGATCTTGTATGGTGGTATAAAGAGCATATATACTAAAATGGATCTTCTCTATGAGGGAGGTTAGAAAAGAGAATGACAGAGAGCCAGAGAGAGAGGGAGGACAAAATAAGAAAAAAAAAAAAAAAAAAAACCAAAAAATGAGCCCCAAAATGTCAGCAGCCATATAAAAGCTGAGGCCAACTGAACAATTCTTTGATAGAAGTGGATGATATCAAAATGAGAGAAACATTTCTTGTGGAAAAATCACCAACAATTGCTGAAATCAAAAATGGGTCGTTGCAAGTCTCTAGAATTTCTAATTAGAAGTAATCTTCTTCTGATGCTGCAAATTGTCTTCTCTGTACATCAGGCGCCTGTTGTGTGCTGAATACCCATGGTATCGGTATATGATACTGTAGAGGCATTGCCTAAGGCACGACACATCAAACATCTCAAGGAAAGCCATATCGGTAGCTCGGGCCTTTGCCCCAGCAAAACGCTGGTACTCCTCACATACAGATTGTATGCACCAATTCTGCAATTTCCTCAGGCAACCCACAAGGCAACCTGTCCGGTGCTGTTGAAATAAAACATTGACTAAATGAGAAAAATAATTGCCGTAAAAATGACTTCATCCCAAAAATAAAATTTGTGGGGAAGAAAAGATTCAATATGCCCAAGGCTAGGTCACTTGCTTATTTTAAAGAAAAGGAAACCGAATAGCATTAGCATTCATTTAGGTGGTCAGCAGACTCAGGGCACCTAGAATCGCTCTTTATGTCCCAAATAAGACGGGTGGGCGACTAAATTAATAACCTTATCTTGCAGTTAGAACAAAATAAGGTGACAACCATTGAGAAGATCCATTTAAGAGATAGAACAACTTAATGGTTGTCTCCACGACAAAAAGATCTATTTAAAAAAGACAGAGAACAACTTAAATATTTGTTTGCATGGTAAATTTCATTTAAAAGTACTCCAGGCAGCAGGATTCATGCTCATATGATGGCATGAATCCATAAGGGAGAGAGGGGATGCATGATGCACAAAGTTGTGTATATTTGTAGCGAAAGCAAATGACAAAAAAAGAGATTAAGGCCAAAAACTTAGTTACCTTTCCACGCTTGCAATGGATCAGAACTGGATGATTTCTTACATCTGAATAAACCAAGAACAGAAGAAAATCAGGAAAACATTTGAATAAAAATTTTAAAAATGGGATTTGGAGACTGTTGATCTATTTCAATACCGAGTAAGATTTTCAGGGCCCCAATGATGGTCTCCTTGGGGACAGTCACAAAGGGCTCCTGCAGTTGCAAATATTAGGACACAGAATTAACATACAACAATCAAACAAATTAGTCATCATAAAACTATAACAAGATTGATAGTTCCAAGAGTGTGTACAACTCTATAAAAATATGCCTCAAGCCATTAAGAATAATCATGAAAATGCAAATGATATTTACTACTCTGCAATTGCAAATTAATATCAGAAATATTTTCAATTTCACAAAGCATTCATCAAGGCACATGCATCCCACATTGAAAGTCAACTTCATTCAACTTGAAATGCAACAGGAAACATATAACAACAAGACAACGATCGTAATAAACATCCAAATAAAAGAAAATTCCAATCACAACTTGCAACATTAAAATAAAACAGTTGAAATAAACAGATCAAACTCTTCAGGTTAAAGAGGAAAAATTGAGATCATCATGGACTGGAGTAGCAGGGAACTTCTGTAAGCTTATATAGATGAAAGTTAATGCCCTAGATTTAGTAATTCAGACTTTGCTTCATGGAGTTTTCTTCATATTTATGAAATACTTACAATTCTTGTCAAAAGCAGAGGCATTAATTTATCATAATCCTAAGAATTTTTTGTAACCAACTGACTTATTATCATCATTGAGGCGCTTATGATCATCACTACAACAATGATCTTCTGTATAAAAAATCTTTGGCATTCTTGAACCTAAGAATACTCAATGCCTGTTGTTTAGATAATCGATTATATACTGAAGATAATTTCATTTTAATGGACGAAATATCAATAACATGTAGACAATGTACCCAGAAAAGAAAACATAATAATAACTCAAAACACAATAAAATAAAAAAAGTAAAAAATTAAAAACTGAATAAAACTCGCCTTCTTTCCATCAATTCCGAACTGAAAAAGCTGAATATCATGAGACCGAAGAAACTCAGAATTCTCTTCTGGATACGGCTCAGGACACAAGTATCTGTGATTCAAAATTCACAAGAAAATCAGAATCTCCAAAAAAAAAAGAAAAAATGACAAAGATCAATAGATAACACTAATGATTAATAAAAAAAGAAAGAAAATAAAGAAAAGAAAAAAAAAACTTACATGATGGATCGAAGATTTAGGGTTTCAAGGAACGGTAAATTTTCAGGTTTCGGCAAACCTGATCTGTAAATCCCTCTCTCAACCATAGAAAAATTAGTTGGAGGCAACAACACATCCTCCCCTTCGATCATCAATTTCATCTCAATTAAAAACCAAATCAAATAAAAACCAAACCGAACAACCACAACCGCAAAACCTCTCTTCAACCCCCACACGAACAACCAATCAATCAATCCAACCAACAAACAAACCAACCGGAAATCCAACCAACCACGAGCACAAATCAAAACAAGAACAATGATCCAAGAAAGAAGAAGGTGAAGAAGAAGAAGAAGAAGAAGAAGAAGATCAAAAATCTAAGAATCTTAACTGCACAAGCAATGTAGAAACGAGAGATTCAGAGTTTTATAGTAATGACAATAATAAGTATCACTCGCGACTACGATTTCGGCTTCTTCCAAGAAAGTCTTCGTTCCCAGATTCATCTTCTTCGTGTTTAACCGGGAAACTGCTTTTTCCTTTTCTTTTCTTTTTTAATTAAATTATTATTTCTAAAATAAAAAAAATTACAAATTAGGAAAAGTATATTATTTTATTTTTTAAGACATGGGAAGCGGAGGAAAGAGGGTGAAATTTATGGAACCAAGGGTGTGTTATGGTGGCTCGTTCGTACGCGAGAATAACGGTCTTAAAGCCTGTGATCGTGACACGTGTTGTGATGACGGGGGACATCGAAGATGCTCCGTCCGTTACGGATTAC
>JAJIYU010015002.1:0-12919 GCA_030144865.1 Tinospora cordifolia
TTTTAATTTGCCTTGATTTTATTGGAAAGTTTTGTATTCTTGAATTTTGTACAAAGGCATGAGATATTGAAAAGAAAAGAACAAGTGTGTGTCGCTTGTAATGTAGCACCGTCCCGACCCGCCGTTTTGTTAAGTCCATTGTCAAGAGAACGGTGGCAATGTACATTGCTTAAGAGATACGGGGGTTGGGGTGTTACATTTTACAAATTGTTAGAGTGCAAGGAAACCAACAAAAGTTATTTTGAATTGTACGAGTACCGAACGTGTAGAGAAGGTATGAAAAGTTAAGTTTATCTTTAGGCTGATTCTTCCTTCTAGCAATTAGGGACACATAACTGTTTTTGCATCTAAACGTGCTTAAGATCTCTTAGGAAGGAATGCTATTGAACGAAGTGAGTAAGTGAGCTTTAAAAACTCTTTAAAGCAAAAAAAATCATTAGTCTAAATGAGAAATTAGCCCCTTCACTACTCCCAAAGACAATAAAAAAAACAAGTTGTTTTTTCTTCTTCAAAGTTATAGAGGGGAAAACATGGACTACATTCATTTTTAAGGCTACCTAGCTAGCTAAGAATGCGATAGAAATCATTTGAAAGCCAAAAATAACTCTTTTCTTGAGAGACAAGGGTCCCGAATTGCCTCGAGTATTTAAATTAGGTAGATAGTCTCTTTAGGCATTATAATTCACCTTAAATGGGGCGTTGACAATTAAAAACCCATAACAAAGAAAGAAATCTATCTTAAATAGCCTATCGCTCATTTTTTGTATACAGGAACATCAAAATATGATTTCTTAAAACTGTTTGGCCATTTCTAAGAGAGTACTAAAGCTAACAATAACTCTTTTGAGTTTTATTTTTATTTAGACAGTTAAGAATGCCATAATATGCAAGATCCTTAAGAGATTAGCATTTTTGGAAAGAACTTAGGTACGTAAAGCTCACTACTCCATTCTTATTGACCAATTCAACAGTGAAAAGTTTGTTACATGGAGAAAATCAATTTTTAGTGAGCAATTGGTTCATTTTCTATGAGATGAAAGCAAAATTAAGCATCTTAAATTATTTTACAAATTGTTAGAGTGCAAGAAGACAAGCAATAGCTATTTTGAATTCTATGAGTACCGAACATGTGGAGAAAGTATGGAAAGTGAGCCTTATCTTTAAACTAAGTCTTCCTTTGAGCAATTAGGGACACAAAGCTGCTTTGGCATCTAACATGCTTAAGATCACTTAGGAATGAATGCTATTGAAACGAAGTGAGGAAGTTAGCTTTAAAACTCTTTCAAATAAAAAACATTAGTCTAAATATTGGGCCTTCACTACTCCAAAGGATAATAAAAGCAAGTTGTTTTCTTTTTTTTTCAAGGTTATAGAGAGGAAAACATGGACTACATTTGTTTTTAAGGCTACCTAGCTAGCTTAGATTGTGATGAAGCTCAGTTGAAAGCCGAAAGTATTTCTCAAGGAACAAGGGCCTAAACTGCCTCGAATATTTAATTGAGGTAGAGAGTCTCGTTAGGCATTATAATTCATCCTAAATGGGGCGTTGACCATAAAAAGCCCATAACAAAGAAAGAAATCTTTTCTAAATCGGTTATTGCTCATTTTTCTACGGAAGAATGTTGAATATGATATCTTAAAACGATTAGGTCATTTCTAAGAGAGTTTAGAAGCTAACAGTAGCTCTTTTGAGTTTTATTTTTACTTAGTTGGTTAAGAATGCGATAATGTGCAAGATCCCGAAGAGATTGCCGTTTTTGC
Organism: Tinospora cordifolia; assembly: GCA_030144865.1. Lineage (NCBI taxonomy): Eukaryota > Viridiplantae > Streptophyta > Magnoliopsida > Ranunculales > Menispermaceae > Tinospora > Tinospora cordifolia. Next base: position 1,762 of record JAJIYU010015002.1, read on the forward strand.
ACAGAACTAAGGCACGTAAAGCTCACTTCTCCCTTCTAACTGAGTAGGTCAACAATGAAAAGTTTCTTAAGCAAAGAAAATCAGTTTCAAGTGAGCAATTGACTCATTTTCTATAAGAAGAAAGAAAAATAGACATGTTAAATTATTTTACAAATTGAATGAGTACCGAACGTATAGAGAAGGTATGGAAAGTGAAGTTTATCTTTACACTGATTCTTCTTTTGAGCAAATTAGGGATACAAAGTTGTGTTGGAATCTAAACGAGCTTAAGATCACTGAGGAAGGAATGCTATTAAAACAAAGTGAGGACTTAAAAACTCTTTCAAGCAAAAGACATTAGTCTAAATGACATATTAGCCCCTTCTCTACTCCAAAAGACAAGAAAAACAAGTTGTATTTCCTTTTTAAAAGTTATAAAGAGGGAAACAAGGCCTACATTTGTTTTTAAGGCTACCTAGCAAACTAAGAATGCAATGAAGCAGCTTTCAAAGCCAAAAGTAATGTTTTTCTAAAGAAAAAAGGGCCTCGAACTACCTCGAGTACTTAAATGAGGTAAATAGTCTCTTTAGGTATTAGTTCATCCTAAATGACATGTTGACCATTAGAAACCTATAACAAAGAAAGAAATTTATTCTAAGTAGGCTATCACTCGTTTTTTTACGAAGAAACGTTGATATCATTTCCTAAAACAGTTCGGTCATTTCTAAGAGAGTTATGAAGCTAACAATAGCTCTTTTAAGTTTTATGCTTAAGAATGCAATAATATGCAAGATTCTAAAGAGATTAGCATTTTTTCAAAGAACTGAGGTACATAAAGATCACTACTCCCTTTTAACTGAGCAATTCTACAGCGAAAAGTTTCTCATGTGGAGAAAATCAGTTTCTAGTGAGCAATTGGATCGTTTTCTATAAGGGGAAAGCAAAAATAAACATGTTAAATTATTTTACAAATTGTTAGAAAGAAAGGAAATAAACAAAAGTTATTTTGAATTCTACGAGTACCAATCCTATCGAGAAGGTATGGAAAGTGAAGTTTCTCTTTAAACTGATTCTTCCTTTAAGCAATCAAGGACACAAAGTTGTTTTGGCATCTAAACATGCTTAAGATAACTTAGGAAGGAATGCTATTAAAATGAAGGGAGGAAGTGAGCTTTAGAAACTCTTTCAAGCAAAACATTAGTCTAAATGAGATATTAGCCTCTTCACTACCCCAAAAGACAATAAAAGCAAGTTGTTTTTTCTTTTTCATGGTGAAAGAGGGAAAACACACACTACATTCATTTTTAAGGCTACCTAGCTGGCTTAAAATGCGATGGAGCTCATTTGAAATCCAAAAGTACACTTTTCTCAAGAAATAAGGGTCCCAATTTGCCTGAAGTATTTAAATGAGGTAGACAACCTCTTTAGGTATTATAATTCATCCTAAATGGGTCGTTGACCATTAAAACCCCATAACAAAGATAGAAATATTTTCTAAATCGGCTTTCACTCGTTTTTCTATGGAGGAATGTTGAATATGATTTCTTAAAATGGTTTGGTCATTTTTTAAAGAGTAATGAAGCTAACATTAGCACTTTTGAGTTTTATTTATAATTAGATGGTTAACAATGCGATAATATTTGCAATCCTGAAGAAATTACCATTTTTGCAAAGAACTTAGGTACATAAACCTCACTATTCCCTTCTAACTAAGCAATTCAACAGTGAAAAGTTTCTTAAGCGAAGAAAATCAATTTCAAGTAAGCAATTGGCTCATTTTCTATAAGAGGAAAGCAAAAATAAACATGTTAAATTATTTTAAAAATTGTTAGAGTACCTGGAGGCTAAAAAAGCTATTTTGAACTCTATGAGCACTGAGCGTGTAGTAAAGGTATGGAAAGTAAAGTTTATCTTTAAACTGATTCTTCTTTTGAGCAATTAGGGACACAAAGGTGCTTTAGAACAAGGGCTACATTTGTTTTAGGTGAAGAAAATTTAGTTTCTATAAGAAGAAAGTAAAAATAAACTTGTTAAATGATTTTACAAATTGTTAGAGGGCAAGGAGACCAACAAAAGCTATTTTGGATTTTATGAGTACCGAGCATGTAGAGAAGGTATGTAAAGTGAAGTTTTTCTTAAAATTTATTCTTCCTTCGAGCAATTAGGGACAGAAAGGTGGTTTGACATCTAAACGAGCTTAAGATCCCTTAGGAAAGAATGTTATTGAAACGAAGTGAGGAAGTGAGCTTTTTAAACTCTTTCAAGCAAAAATGTTCATCTAAATGACATTTTAGCCCCTTCTCTCTACTCCAAAAGGCAAGAAAAACAAGTTGTTTTTACTTTTTCAAGGTTAAAAAGAGGGTAACAAGGGCTACATTCGTTTTAAGGCTACCTACTTAGCTAAGAATGTAAAAGCCAAAAGTAACGCTTTTATGAGAGCAACAAGGGTCCCGAATTGGCTCGAGTATTTAAATTAGATAGACAACCTCTTTAGGTATTATAGTTCATCCTAAATGGGGAGTTGACCATTAAAAACCCATAACAAAGAAAGAAATCTATTCCAACTAGGCTATCGCTCATTTTTCTACAGAGGAATGTCAATATGATTTCTTAAAATGGTTTAGTCATTTCTAAGAGAGTAATGAAGCTAACAATAGCTCTTTTGAGTTTTACTTTTGCTTAGATGGTCAAAAATGCGATAATATGCAAGATGCTGAAGAGATTAGTGTTTTTGCAAAGAACTTAGGTATATAAAGCACACTACTCCCTTCTAACTAAGCAATTAAATAGTAAAAACTTTCTTAAGCAGAAAAAATATGTTTCTAGTGAGCAATTGGCTCGTTTTTTATAAGAGGAAAGCAAAAATAGACATGTTAAATTATTTTACAAATTGTTAGAGAGCAAGGAGACCAACAAAAGCTATTTTGAATTCTACGAGTACTGAGCTTGTAGGAAATGTATGGAAAATGAATTTTAGTTTTAAATTGATTCTTCTTTTGAGCATTTAGGGACTCAAAGCTAGTTTGGCATCTAAACGAGCTTAAAATCGCTTAGGACAGAATGTTATTAATAACATGGAAGGAAGTGAGCTTTAAAAACTCTTTCAAGCAAAACAATTGTGTAAATGTAATACTAGCCGCTTCTTTATGCCAAAAGACAAGAAAAGCAAGCCGTTTTTTTCATTATCAAGGTTATAAAGAGGGAAAAATATGGTCTACATTCGTTTTTAAGTCTACCAAGCTATCTAAGAATGCGATGGAGCTCATTTGAAAGTCAAAAGTAACGTTTTTTCTCACAAAACAAGGGTCCCAAATTGCCTTGAGTTTTTAAATGAGGTAGACAGTCTCTTTAGGTATTATAATTCATCCTAAATGGGGCATCGACCATTAAAAACCCATAACAAATAAAGTTATCTATTCAAAATAGGCTATCGCTCGTTTTTCTACGAGGAACATTGAATGCTCGGTCAGTTCTAAGAGAGTAATGAAGCTAAAACATAGCTCTTAGATTGTCAAGAATGCGATAATAGCAAGATCTTAAAGAGATTAGCATTTTGCAAAGAACATAGGTACATAAAGCTCACAACTCCCTTCTAACTGAGCAATTCAACAGTGAAAAGCTTCTTAAGCGAAGAAAATCAATTTTGGGAGCAATTGGCTCATTTTCTATAAGAGGAAAGCAAAAATTAACATGTTAAATTATATTACAAATTGTTAGAGTGCAAGGAGACCAACAAAAGCTATTTTGAATTCTACGAGTACCGAGCATGTAGAGAAGGTGCAGAAAGTGAAGTATAACTTTAAACTAATTCTTCCTTTGAGCAATTAAGGGCATAAAGGTGTTTTGGATTCTAAATTAGCTTAAGATCGCATAGGAAGGAATGTTATTGAAAAGAAGTGAGGAACTGAGCTTTAAAAACTCTTTCAAGCGAAAAACATTGTTTAAATGAGATATTAAACCCTTCTTTGCTGCAAAAGAAAAGAAAAGAAAGTTGGTTTTTTTTTCTAGGTTATAAAGAAGGAAACAAGAGCTACATTCATTTTTAAGGCTACCTATGTAGCTAAGAATACGATGGAGCTCACTTAAAGGCCAAAAGTAATGATTTCTTCAAGAAACAAAAGTCCTTGATGCGGACCCGGTAGGAATTAGATCCTAGGAACCCCCATTCAAGATAGTATGTTCACCCTAAGAAAGCTAAAATCAGATTTAATGATCAACTTGAACCCTTAAATAACAAAGAAACAAGAACCCAAAGTGTTAAACGCCACAAGGTTGATCAATCCTTGATAATTCTAGAAAAGTTCAATGAAGAACATAAGAGAAAGCCTCTCTCAAATTTGAAATGTTCAGATTAAACTTTCACTTTACTGATTTGATGCCTTGTTCAAAGAGGAACAAGCCAATTTATGCAAATCCTGGATGTAACTCTGGGGAGTACAAAAAGTCACAAAAATAAATAGCTATTAACTCACCCATGAGAATTGAAGACTCTACACTAATTGACACTTAATGCATATCACAACTCCACTAATAACTCCTATAGAAAATGCATTAACTCCAAATACAAACACACTATTGCATAGTTATTACATCTTGAAAACTGAAATGTTTGACATTAAAGACCAATAACACATAGGAAATTAACTAATTTCGTGCAACCTCTAATAATGACCAATAAACCAACTTTATCATCTCAAATTAGTGAGATAATGACTTAAATTATTCTATCCACACATGCATTTCTATTAGAGCTCTTTTTATTTCTTATAGTTTTGACTATCCTGCACTTGGATAACACTCATAGCTCCTTTTGATTTCTCCAAGCCCATATTAAAGTTGGAAAAACCATTAACACCTTCTTTAGCCCAATTGTTTTAAACCAGCCCAAGTAGTGTTTCATTAAGTCTTTTGGCACGGGCCCTTGTAATCGGTCCTCTTGGAATAAGCAAAGCATCATCATCACCATTAATTAATTTTTATTCGTGTCATCTTTGTCGACTTCATAATCTGCATTATTCCCCCTCTCCTCAAAAGGATTCATCCTCGAATCACACCTATATCAAAAGGAGAAAGATCAGCAACATTGAATGTTGCACTAATGTTATACTCACTTGGAAGATTGTTAGCGATCCCGCAAGTGAACAGGATCATAGTAGTAATACCAGTGAGACCAGATATCGTGCTCAGGGAAAAAGTACTTGTTTGTGTAAGTTGAAGCCCAATCTAGCGTTGGTTTTAGTTTTATCAAGACGTTCAATTCAAGTTGATAAGCAATGGTGTATACTGAACTCAAATTTCTTAAAAACAGTAAAACTGAAAATAAATTGATTCAGTGACAATATGTAAAAGGACTGTTTGGGTTAGCAAACTCCTTTGTATGCTCTGTAACTTAATTTAAGATGATGATATACTAGCACTTTGATTACTGCACTTGTAATTAGGACCCTATCCCTAGGTGTTCTAATCATTCACTAATATTGTTTCTCAATACCCTCTTTCGAGGTGTTCGATCAACAATCCAATGGGTTCAAATAACGATTCATATGCTATATCTCATAGATCCAGTCACAACCTTCCGATCAATGACCTGATCTAGAACTTTACTGCTATAACCTCTCACAAAACCTCTCTCCCAAGATGATTCGATTATCTTGGATTCTTTACGCCTATGGCCAGTAAGCATAAAGCATTAAACATAAACAAATAAAGTAAAATGCAAATATATCATTGAATATGATAAAAATCACAGTACATACATTGGTGTCTACTACCCAAACAGTAAAATGAATTAGCTAGACATGGAAAAAAGATTCATCAAATAAAGAAAAGAACAGAAATCATTCATACTCAAATTGACAATGAAAAACTCCTTAAACTTCTTCACAAAACTCAGTTTTTTCAGCCTCCTTCATTTCTTTCCTAATTTGGTATCCCCCTTCTGTTAATAACCCTTTTCCTTTTATACCCGCACTCAATTAACCCTAAAAAAATCGCGATATTCGTGTAATTTAAGTGGGTGACCGCGGTCAGTGATTCTGTGCAAAAACCCAAAAAGATCTGCTCAATCTGTGGACCGCGGTCTGCCTGTTTCTGTGCAGAACTTGTTTTGGTGACCACGGTCCACATATTGATGACCGCGGTCTCCAGTACACTGTGTAATGATTTGGCTCGTCTTTTGCTACTGCGGTCTTCAGTTGATGGATTGTGGTCTTCTGGTGTTCTTCTCATGATTTTCCTTCTTGAATCACCTCCTTTTGCTCACTGCTTCAATCTAAATCCTGCAAAACACTTAAATTCTTTCCCAGACATCATTTCTCATAAAAGAATAACAAAACTCATCAAAACAAGGTTTAAAAGTCATTAAACAATGCAAATCTCTAATTACATGCAATTATGACTAATTTATGCAATTTTAACTTCTATTCTACTTTATTTCTTCTAAAATGTGATCCTTTACCTATTCTAATGTTAGTTTGCTACGCAACTAACAAAATACCCCCAAACTTAGACTTTTGTTCGTCCTCGAACAATGACTCTATCCTAACTAACATAGCATGCCATATAAATTTTAAATTCTTTTTTTTTTCATCATCATTGTAACCTCAATAGTCCATTCCTATAGTTCATGACTCATCAACACTCCCTTAGGTACATTCATTTTGTCTAGATTTTCAGCTCATCATCTATTCTTCCTTAACTTTACTCTATCATCAGTCAGTATCTCAATCCTCTTAGACATTGAAAGTGATTTGCAGGTACAATTTCATTTGCAGAAATCATTTCCTAATACCTAAGTACACAGATTCTCTCAACTTTCTCATCTATCCATCTCCTACTCAAGTCGAACTATAATCAGGATCAATGGTCTTTCTCTTAGGTTGTAACGCGGCCTGGCTCAGGGTATAAGTATAGTAAGGATTTAAAATTGACTCAGGTGTACACTCATAGCAATAATACTAACCTGATTTGTTTGATCTTCTTGCTATAGTTCGAGCATTATTGTTCAATCCTTGTGTTTTTCTTTCTCATGCTCATAACCAAGTCCTCAAAACTCCCCCAAACTTATTTTAATATATATACTCCAATTAAACTCAATCGCACTCTCTTACAAAAGTCAAAAGTTCAGCTTTCTTTGCTAATGTTGCAATATTGAGAACATAAGTATGATATTTTATTTTATTTTATTTATTTATTTATTTATTTATTTTTTTAAAGTAAAGAACAACTGATCAAAGGTACAAAGAATTAAACATATATCTCAATGATTCACATCTCCTTCTTCTTTTTGCATCATCAGATTAATCAATATTACAACTATGAGTGCACACATTTAGGTTTAACTAGGGTATCTATAATAAGCTCGAATGTGTTTACAACTTTAGGTTCATAATCATGAAATCCGGTTGTAAGGCTCAAAATTGTGTACAAAGGGTAAGAAATGCTAGGATTGGTATTTAGGCTATGTTTCAAACAATGATAGCCTACTTCATTTCCTTCCTATAGTCATTCCTAAGTAGTTATCCAGACAAATTTGATTATTTCGAGAATCTATGGGAAATTCTCTCTGCTTATGTCTTGATTTCTACTCCTCACTTTCTCAATTTTCAGAGTCTCAGTTTACCTAAGACTACAAAGATTTGTCAAGGTCAAATTTCAGACAAACCAAGCACACAGACTGGTTGAAAGTACACTAATTCTTGGTCTTATCACCCTAAAGGAATTTTCCATTTCATTGGTTACTCAGTGAAAAACAAAAATTTTAGACATATGGCATGATTTTAACCTAATTGACACCTATATGCTTATGTCCTAACTAATATGCCTATGCATTTACACTAATTAAATGATTCTACTTCTATATGCCATGAACTACTCAATTTAGCTACACATGTATGCCAAAAAAAATAAGAAATGCAGCTAAAAATTAAAAATGCAGCTAAAATCAGTAAAACAAAATTAACTTTAACCTTAAACCTTGAACTCTAAGCTTTCAGTTGAAGAATATTGCGCACACACCCCCAAACTTATTCTGTGCCTTGTCCTCAAGTGCACATAGATTTCGAAACATGGGCGTGGCAACGTATTACACATGCATCCACAAAAAACCAAAAAGAAACATTAGTTTGGAATTGAAAGCAAAATGAAGATCAACATGGTTCATTTAAAACATAGGTAAATGTTTTGCATAATCAGAAGCAAACAAGAAAGAACTGAAAGTCAAAAGTGTTCAGTAGTGCAAACATCCAACAGAAGCAAGAAAATGAAAATGAACATTCAGCTTTGGTGCTCAAAGATCTGCACCAAACATCTCCTCCTCCGTGATAAAATCATTGAAATGATCACCACCATTTGCATCATCATCATCATCAGCAGCAGCATCCATAGGCTGGGGTGGTGGTACTGTAGAAACACAGCATGTTATCTCTGAATAGGGAATAAAACAAGGGGGTGGTGGAAATGCAGCAGCCATCTCCGGGTCCTTCCTATGCATCCATTCTGTCATGTAAGTCAACAAATGCAATATACGATGCTCCTCGGATGGTGTGGGAGAGGATGATGATCCGCCAGCAGTAGAGGACGGTAATGGAGCACTAGCAGGCTGGATAGGAACAGAGGGTGACGGAACTGAAGATGGTATCTGAGGCTCAATAGAGGCACGACGCCTCTTAGCAGGAGTGTCAGTGAGCATCTTCACTGCAATGTGATCCTTCATCTTCAGAAGTGGCTCGGTCTTGTCCCAAACAACTCCTGCCCTTCTGCAGAGCTCAGTGATCAATGTAGGATGTGGCAGACCGGCATTGGTTTTGTCTATAGCTGATCTGATAGAGCTGGAAATAATTGTCCCAATATTGATTGGGAGCCCCTTCATAATATAATAGACTAACACCACCCTTTCAACAGTAACCCGGTTAATGGCTAAAGAAGGAAGAAGATTAGCACAAACAAGATATAGCCAAACCTTAGCCTATGTGGTGAATGTAGTCTTCATTAAGTTCACAGGCCTGTTATTGTAGCATTTCCAAGAAGCTCCCTCAACACATAGAGTCCTCAGTACTTCATCTGCATCAAACCTCGACAGCAAGTTGTAGTATTCATCCGGTGTGTCGTTGGGTAGTCCATATACTTCATTAATTGCAGCTGCATTGAACGACACCCATTTCCCCCGCACCCAAACAGAAGTACCCTCTCTGTCTGGAGCATTGGCATAGAACTCTTGAACTATTGGCACCACAGTGTTACCTGGTGTTCTAATAAGCTTCTGCCATTTGCGGGCTTCTATTACAGCATCTATTCCCAAGTTGCATTCCTCCGTCATCAACATTATGCCCCTCTCTGGAATCAAGTGTCTATTCGATTTTATTATAGTGAGCCGCTGCTTAGCATTTGTGGTCCGAAATCGATTCCTATCTGTCGGAGGTGGAGGAGGTGCTTGTTGTTTCCCTTTTGATGCTGGTAGTTTCATTCTTGGAGCCCTACAATCATAGAAATTAACACCAAGGAAACAACAAGATTCATGTGTATAACAACATTTTAACTATTCAAAATCCCCAACACATACATTCAATATATGATTTTATTGCCGTTATAACACACTTGTCATGCTACATTGAACTCATACTGGATTATATGATGATTAAAATTCAGAATTTGAAGAAGATACACCACATTTCATGAATCAACACATATAAAAACATCACTCACACATGAAAATGGGTGTGAACATCCATTAGTGCGCAAATGAATCCAATAGAAGAAAATCTTAGAATCAAGAAGAGAAATAGATCAATCTTTGGTTTATAATCACTATAAAGGCAATCCTAAACCATTTCAAACCATCAAAACCATTTCTACATCATTTTGAACTATCTAAATCATCTAAAACCACATAAACACTTAAACAAATGCAAAAACTAATAAGAAATCGAAGTAAAGCACTTACATTTTGATTGTAGAAGGATGAAATGCTTTAAACCTTGAAGAAAAATTTCAGAAGTCACACAAATTCCAAATTTTCCAATGCACAAATGAGCCAAATGACCTCAATCTAAGCTATATACAACGCATGGACCGCGGTCATGCTTTATGGACCGCGGTCCATGTGTTAGGTCATTGAAATGGGCAAAATCCATCGAGTTGGTGACCGCGGTCCACATATTGATGACTGCGGTCACCAGTTTTGTGATTCATACACCTATTCTGTGGACCGCGATCCTCAATCTAATGACCGCGGTCATCAGAACACTGTGTTGTTTAATGAACCGATGACCGAGGTAACCAGTTATAAACTGCGGTCTACAGTATTTGTGGACTCTCTTAAGCAATTATAAGTGCAAATACACAATTTCTCTATGAAAAATCAGCAAACTGACTGAAAATGTAAATAAACTAATTCCTAAAGTGGGTTGCTGTAACACACACCGGGAATCCTACCGGGACTCTTACCCACGTCGTAGGGCCCACGTCATGGTGTGTCACTCACAAGGTCCTGCCCCTACCCCTGGGGTTTTCTTTCGCCTCCACGGAGATTCGAACCTAAGACTTAGGGCTCAAGTACTTAATTCTTTCATCATCCGCTACCATTGGGCCAAGTGGCTCAATGGTAGCGGATGATGAAAGAATTAAGTACTTGAGCCCTAGGTCTTAGGTTCGAATCTCCGAGGAGGTGAAAGAAAACCCCGGGGGCAGGGGACAGTACCTTGTGAGTGACACGCCATGACGTGGGCCCTACGACGTGGGTAAGAGTCCCGGTAGGATTCCTGATGGGTGTTACAATAAAATCGGCCAGGTTGGTCATCTAAGAGGGTAATATGTTGGAGAAAATCGGCCAAGGTATTAGGAGAGGGAGTATCAATAGTCATGATCATTTTTTGTTTACCGTTCTCCTTGCATTTAGAAAGCAGTTGCTCGGCGGCCATAGTTCGAGAAGGAGGTGGAGGTCTTTGTTCGCGAAAGTCAAGAGAAGGGACGGCAGGGGCCTTTTGTTTTGGTTGGGTGGCGAACTGGTAATTTGTAGGGAAAAGAGGAGAGAAAACAGTAGAGGGAGTGGTTTTAGTAGGGACATAATGAGGTTCATACATTGGGTTAGAAGAGGTTTTGGCTTGAATATCTCTGAGCTGAGTGGTAAGAGATTTGCGCTCCTGTTCGAGTGGCATGAATAAGGCGGCAGTATCGGCGTATC
>JAJIYU010015003.1:0-12912 GCA_030144865.1 Tinospora cordifolia
TAAAAGTGAATACATGATATTTTACTATCCTAGAATTTTAATTCATATATTTTTCAATTTAATATTCACTTGTTTTCAATTTGATTTTAAATTTAATTTAAGTTTAATTTATGTTTTTAATATTTAACTTGATTTTAAGCCTTAATAAAATTGATATTAAAATTAAATTGGGATTTAAGATATTAACCACAAACCGTTCCCAGAGGACGATAATCCGGTATTTACCGAGTATATTACTGTTGCGATCCTGTACACTTGCAATGATCCCAACAAGAACCATAGATTTTGGAGTAGATACTGAAAATTGATTGGATAGTAATTTTGGTGAGTAATTACTATTTTTGGTATTATGTGAACGGTGATATTATGTCCAAACCTTTGATTTTTATTAAATAAGAACTGATGCAGATGAAAATATATGTTTTATATAAAATGATGGATTATGTATTACTGGATGTTACAGTAAATTTGAGAGAGACTGGTCAATATAGCAGGAAGTAAAATACGTGCCCAGCTGGTTAAGTTATTGGTATTTTGTGAGTATTTCTTTATCTTGGTTATTTATATGATATTGTACATATAAAAATGATTGGAACGTAAGCATGCTATTTGTATTGACACTTGTTGCATTTGATTTAGAACTCATGAAATTGTATTTACATGGCAGCGTGTTTTAAATTTGCAAGAGTAGATCCAAAACACGATATCATTTCGATGGACTAAGACATGAGGAATAATACTTCTTATGTGATAATTCATGTGGGACTAAGCCATGAGAAGTATTAGTCTTTCTCTATGTGATAATTTTCCAAATGGTTGTAGAGTAGGTGATAATAGAGGTACAGTCTATTATTATTCAGGTCAAATAAGAAGTGAGACTGACTCTACTTTTGAAAGATGTGGATGTACATGCGTTTTATTAAATGATGTTAAATGCATCTAAATGTCATAGATAAAAATTATTCACTGGGTATGTTGTCGCTCACTTATTATCTTCAATATTTCAGGAACAAAAAGAAAAGAAAAAAGGTCACTGCGAGAAGAGTAGACGACTCTTTCATTACTGTTGGATGTGTAGGCTTAATTATTTTTGTGGGCTGTATTTTTGTATATTATAATTATCACTGTATATGTAATATCATTTAGAGGGGTGTGAATTTGCTTATACTAGGTAAGAGTGTAAAAGGATGTGGATTTTAAATTATGAATTATGATTGATGATAATATGTTTAATATTATCTATTATGAAACTAGTGGATTGAGAAAATATTTATCAGGTGATGTTTTTTTGGGATAAATTAGAATTTTAGGGGAGACTCTGTCGAAATTTTTTATGGGTATTGAGTAGTTCGGAGTGTAAGAGGTTGACATAGTATTATATACGTAGATGTAGCGTATATGACATTATGTATCGGTCATGACGTTACTTTTTCGAAGTGAGTTGCGACAGGTTGTTTAGAACAGCTCAAGAAAGAAAAAGAACATGCCAAGAGAGAGGTAGAGAAAGCAAGGAGGGTCTTTCCAGTTCTTGTTAGGATGAAGAAGAATGCAAGGAGGAGAGAGTTTATATAGTGTCTCCAAGGGCAAGATTCATAATTTTTGGATGTTTTCCGATAGAAAAATTTTCATATTTGTTAGATTTCAGCGGCTAGGGTTGAAGCAATACATTTTATGGTTTTTTCTATGGTTTTTCTTAATTTTTTTGTCTTTTTTTTGTTTTGTTTCATTTTTTTATTTGCTTTTTTTTCATGAGTGCATGCAACTTCGCTGAATTCACGTGAAATATACATATATATTTACAAAAAATTTTTCTCTACACATATATTTAACACAAATTTATGCACATATAACACAGATTTAACATATATATAATTAGGTACACATTTTTATTTCTTTTCTATTATTCATTTTTGAATATCCTAAAGTTGCACCAAAATTTCTATATAATTTCTTGATTAGTTTTATTTTACCTACTTTATTTTATACTTTAGAATATACATAATTTATACTAAAAAATGTTATAAATTTCTGAAAGTTGAATTGTTTCGTTCATCGAGTTTCGTATAAAATTACCCAGTATTATAGGTAATACCCCATTTTAGGTACTATTATAAAATACCCCCTACAATATAAATTATACTCCTAGGATCGTATTACGTTGCTTATTTAGCATTTTTGTAATAAGAATTGGGAGAAATGGCTTACCTACACATCGAATTCAACAAAAAATTGGATCTTCTTCTTCTTCGTTTCCTTTCGTTCTTTCATTTTTTGGTATGCATACAGGAGAGACAAATAAAAGAAAAATGAAGGAAAGAAACAAAATGCTTGAGCTGACCCTGTAACACATCAATTCTTGGTTCTTTTATTCTGTCACGCATTGAGAAGCCCACCCATTCTACATTAAATACGTATACACATGTCATCTACTGAGAACTTGGATGTTACTATTCTCGTATTCAATTCTCATTATATATCATTTAGACATACCAGATCTCATACAAATAATTTATCAATCTCTTGGACATACGAAGAACATAACCCATATAAATAAAACATCAAACTCTTGGACCAACAAAAATTTATCTCATGGAAAATAATTATTCTGATAAATGAGGTAACAATTTTGCATAATTAAACTTAATGAAAATCAGAGTGGAAGTCTCAAACATCTATTCAAAACTTGGCTCAAGTGGTCATACTCCAACCCAAACTAAAGGTTCAACAATTTAAAATCATCTAATGGGCCATGTGCTCGATCTAACCTCATTACTCAATTAAATATCAAAGAACAATCTTAATCATAAGACCTACAGTCGTCTATGTCCTCAAATCAGCACTCACCAGAGGAGCTTCTTCAGTGATCTCCTGAAAAGAAAATATGGGGTAAGCTCAAGACTCCAGTGGATTTTACACAGTACATCAATAGCATTATCTAAATCAAACACAAAACATACAAACACTTATTATACATTAAGTGTTTTAAACATTAAGTTATCAACAGTCGTTAATTAGACTACAAGCTCTAACCGTAGTGTTCTCTCATCATTATCATGTCAAAGAAGATAAGAAAAATGCACTATATGTCAGATTCCAATGGGATAAAGGCACACCCATCACCCAACCCGGGAACTAGGGTCACACCCATCGCTCCATCACCAAAGAATTAGGGTCACACCCATAGTTCTATCATTGGGAACTAGGAACAAACTCATCATTCCTTATCGCAAGAACACTCATAGTAATCCCCCATAGACCACTGCAATGATACATGGTTCAATTCTTAATTTATCTTTGCTTGAGCATCAATGCACGTCTCATAATAAGCATAGTTATCATTTCATCATGCATAATGCATCATTGCACAATAACGTAATCATGCATTTCGTAGAAACATAAATAAAGTAACAAGCAGCTCATGTTATAAAACATTGTAAACACCGAACATGGTCATATAACTTATGTTATTCTAGCATTTATGCATTCATTCCATTCACAAATCATATAAAATAACATCCTAGCATGTTTCTAGGGATTTAAGAAATGTAAACACACCACTAATTCAGTATTAAAATTCAAATAATACTAGGGAGCAAGGTAATCACTTTTACCTGTTGCTATGCTCCGCTTGTTCTAATCCTTATTCCGATGATTTGAGTCCTCAACCTATAATGGTTTGATATTATAATTCAATATCCTTAAATAATGATTCAATGTCCACTTAATCTAAGTAGTAATTGGTGTGCATTTAGGTAATATCGGGAGTGTAATATTATGTTCTTCTTCTGTGTACCGCAGTAGAAAAGGGTACTACCGCAATCACTCAAGTCTGTACATGAAACTCAAAAAAATAGGGTCTGGAACGCATTGCCGTGGTAATACAAACTAGAATCGGCAACATGCATTAGCGTAGTAAGTTACTGTGGTAACCAAAGAGGATTAGTTTCAATACTACAGTAGGGTATCGCGGTAGTCCGTATAGCTTCCAAAAAATGTTGTACTTCATGCATGGTCTTTCATTTTTGGTCTTCTCTGTTGAGTTTCAATGCACTAACTCTAAGGTTAAAGGTAGTATTATATTGAGCAAAGAAGTAATATACCTCACTATTGTTTGCTTTCTCCTTTTTTCGCCTCCGAACAATGCTTATAATGATATCTAGGGTTCTAAATCATCAAAAGGACATGCATTAGTCCAAACAATGAAAAATAAATATTAGGAATAAGGATTCATGTGGAAATAGATGCCTTCCCTCGTCTGTAACTGTTCTTGAGGCCGTAGTAATCACACTCTCCACCAATCTAGTAGTTCTTCGTCAATCCTTACTCAAAGACTGTTGGGAGTGGCTTGGGATGAGTTGAAATGGATTAGAATTGCTCTAGAATGCGTCTGGGAAGAAGAAATAACGTTCTATGGCAGTTAGGTAGGTTTTTTGCGCGATTACGTATCAGAATGACTGAGAATTAGGGTTTTTGCGCACAAATTACACAAATATATAATTTTCACGTATTACCGCAGTAATGACTCAATTTACTGTAGTAATCGCGTGATCAACACATCAAAATTATGGTTTTCGGCGTATTACCATGGTAACCAAAATGCATAATTTTTCAGTTTTGTATAACATTACTGCGATAACTATTTTTATTACCGCAGTAATCAGAACGATATCATTTTTACGTATTTCTAGTTTTTTTGAGCATTACTAGGGTAATTAAGGTTTTTTGTTATTTTTCGTGTCTTCGTGATATTCTTCGAATTTTCTATTAATTTTTACAATTATCCCAACTTTGTTTCCACTTGTGATTCATGATTGTGAAGCATTTACAATTTTTTAAATTATTTATTTAATTTATTTTATATTTTAAATTCTTAAATTTTTAAAATCCATTCATTGACTTTTGGGGTGTTACAGACTCACGTACGTTTGTCCATCAAATATCACCACACCATCACCCCAAAATTGCAAGATTGTCATTCCTCCCATCCACACATATTTATATTTGTTGCCGAAAATCACACCAACCGTCCAACTTAATGCACTATGTATATAAAAGCAAGACAAAATTATCTAATTGCCTTCATTCCACTTATTTTGCTCCCATCCATCTATATGCCCGCTACCAATATATATATATATATTACTCGTCTTTTAGTGCACATAAATACATATATTTATACATATTAATTTTTATTTAAATTAATTTACATGTTAAATTAAACTATAAAGTGTTACAATTCATGTCCCAGTTTAGCTTATTTTCTAGCTCCTAATTATTTTTAATTATTTGTCTACGAGCCTTTTTTTACAAATTCCCTGCATTTTTTGTAGTTGGGCAGTTGTTCTCTTCACTGCTATTAGTACCAATTTTCTTTTTCTGTTTTCTTTTTTTTTCTTTTTTCACTTAGTGCAGTGCCGACCCAATAATATCAGGGGCCCAGGGCAAAGCAATAATTAGGGGCTCCAAAAATAAGGGTTAAATTAATTTATAATTAATTTATAATTTTTTTAATTATATATATACATGGGCTTCTGAAAATAAGGGGCCCCAAGGACGACGGGGGCCCAGGGCCCAGGGCCGTCGCCCTTTGGGCCCTGCCTCGGGGCCAGCCCTGATTTAGTGGGTAGGTCTAGTTTGGAGTTTGAGTACTGCATATATAGCAAACGATTCTTCCCAACTGAGATGAATAGTAAGAATTAAACTTAGTTACAACTTATTTCGAATTCCCAACCTAAAAAAGCTTTCTACTTAATACCCCAGCCAATCCCCGTCTACCTAAGTTTAGGTATCAATTTTCACAATAGGGCTTGTGACCAAGATTATATATTTCTACATATCATCACTGAAAAGCCCTACCTGTATGGCTGTGTTGTAGTTTATAAGAATTGGGTAACTTGTGAAATGAACTAGATAAACAAGACGAAGTGTATATAGATTGTTGTATTCAGTTTATTGTTTCTAATTCTTTGTAGCATTAATATGTTTGTTGCAAAGAATGGAAACATGGACGGACACTCTACTAGTAATTTAGAAACAGAAAAAGTTTTCATATAAGCACTTTTTTTTATTCAATTTCTTTTTGTAAAAAAAAAAATGAACATACCCAAGATTAGAACAATAGGGCTTCAAATGTCTCCAATTGTAGAACAAGAAGTTAAGGCATTGTTTGCTTGAAGAATTGAAAATAGTTTTTGAAAGAAATAATTTTTTATTTATTAAAAATGAGATACTTTTAAATTTTATATCAAACAGTCCAATTACGGATTTTGTTTAACCAAACAAGTATCTTCTTTTTTTTTTTGGTATCTTTTTTTATTTTAATTTAATTTAATTTATTTATTTTTTTTTTTTTTTTTGTAAAATATACATACACAACTCAAGCACACACATCACATATAAATGTTAACGAGGGAAAATCAAAGCCTCTCCACTTGAGTGAGTATATAGATGTCGGACCACCTAACTATCATTGGATTAGCATTCTGAATTTAAAAACGGTAATTTAAATCTTGTACTAAATACGACTATAATTTGAAAAAAAAAATGATTAACTTTTTGCCTTGAAAATTATTAATAATAATATGGACATGTGATTATGTCAATTTTATTTCATTCATAACACTATAGACGCCTCATTTTGGAGTATGGTTAGAATAGTATCATATTAAAAGTTAGCTCAAAATTTTTAGGTATTTCAACCTATATTTTCATCTTGAAGTTATTTTTGCCATAATAATTAGTTTGATGTGCTAGTTAAGATTATATTATTTTATAAAAAATAGAATGAAATAGAGTTGAATTGAATAATAATTAATTTCTATCATTTTAGATGAATTTGTTTAAAAAGTGTATATGAATAAATATTATATCCTATGTTATTCTAGCCAAACATAAGATTCGACTAAAAATTAATCTAATCTTATTTAATATTGGGTAACAAGCATCCCATAAGAGTGTTTCAGTTGATATAAAAAGATTAATAAATATATTTTTCTTCGTATTTTACTTTATAATACAACATTACATCGTTTATAAAATTTAAAATTATAAAATTATAATTCACATTTCTATATTATATTTCAAAAATATTTTTTTTTGCTGATTGTACTTGTTGTGGTGTTATTTTCACTTGATATAAATATTTTTCATTTATATATATTGTGGTTTTTGAGAAGTTCTATATCAATAATTGAAACTATTATTGTTAATAATCTAATAGCATAATATAAATTGGCCAAATAAAAACTAAACGCCGGACTTCTTTGGTCAAAAATTTGAACTAGGAAGGCTGATATAGTCATTATACATGCTAAAAGCAGCGCCAGTGCTAGCAATTCTCTACCCTTTTTTCGAATTCGTTCTGCACCGGACATTAGGTTCTTCTCTGCCACAAAAGCTAAGTGAAGAAGAAGAAGAAGAAGAAGAAGAAGAAAGATGATTCTGAGAGAGATAAGAAGCGTTGGAAGTGGCGGAGGTTCGGCTATAACGTTAATGGTGAGACATTTCTCGCGGAAGCGAGCTCCGAATCTGAGAAGAATAAATCCGAAAGTGCCGCCACAAGAAGCAAGATCCATAGCTCAGAGTATATATCAGGTCATCAAAGAAAAGGGCCCTCTCTCCGTCTCCAACACCTGGAACCATGTTCAGGTTCTTACTATATAATACGGACTTCGTCATTACTTTCTCTTCCTTATGTCTATTTTTATCTCAATCTGATCTCTGCTTTTGCCATTTTATTCCCGTAGTTCTAAAACAATTTAGGGAACTTAGTTGTAATCCACCATGAAAATAAGCTATAGAAAGCTTAGAATAGGGAAAAAAAAAGTTTTTTTTTTTTTGGTTTATTATTGATTTTTCTGTTTTGGTAAATATCGTGAATTTGATTGGTTTAGTGAAAAGTGGCTTATTTCAGACGATTTTCCATTGACGAAACACCATGAAATGAACAATAGAAATACCCAAGAGAAATTCCTGGTTTGTGTTGGTTATTGCCCATCTTTGGTTTTGAGTTCTTCAATATTGATATTGTGACTTCTTTCTGTTCATAAGTTGCCAAGAGTTGTAATTGTTCAGAATTTTGAAGTTGACATTATAGGTGAATGTGGTTTTGTGGTTTTAATATTTAAGTTGATTCATAAAGTTTTAGAGCTGCCCAAGGCATCCAGGACTAATCCAAAAAATGAGTTTTAACAGTATTGAACTTTCAGAAACTGACTAAAGAGGAGCCTAGGTGCAATGATAAGAGTTGTTGTCATTTTGAGGTAGAAAAAGTTTTCAACAACTCAGGAAATTACAAAAGTTAAGATGTGAGCCTCGTTTTACTTGGAGTTTTGTTTTGAGGTTTGAACTTTTTCTTAAAATCAGGGACTTAGGAATTAGTTTATGTTGGTTGTTTTCTGTTTGACTTAATACAGCTTACCCTGAACGACTCTTAGTTGTTTTCTTTTTTATGTCTTCTTCTTGGTATAAGTCCTCATCATAATTCTGAAAGTAAAAAGGATTATGGACCTTGTATGTGCTGATAAAATCACTTGTCATGAGTGACACACTTCACTTCAATGGCATTAGCTTGAAAACCTGCAATTTTCTTAAAGTGATCTTACACTCTCTGGAAATGAAGTTTCAAACTATTGTGCATGACTTGGAATGTCTTTTTTGTTTTTGTCTAATGATTAGTGTTCATTCTTTTTGTACTATGAGTAAAACTATGATTGTCTAAGTTGTAGGTTGTTTCCATTATCATCCAAGTTTTATCCAAAATGGTTATAAGTCAAATGAAAAAATGTCTTCAATCTATACCTGAGACTTTGGTCTTGACACCCTTCACTACTTTCCAGGTTCCTTAATGCTATTGAGAACTTTTGATCTATCAAACTTGTGCTTTCAATGGTTATTAACAGCCATTGAACATGAATGGATAATTTAACTGTTTTCAGTACCTTTTATTTTATCACCTAGAAATTATATCTGAGCCATTTTATAAATGCATTTGTTTCATAGTTAATATATTCAAGTCTTTCTTTCGAGACATCTATATTGTCATCTCTGATTTGCCCATATTTCAAAGCTATCCAGTTTTGCCCAACATCAGTGTTTGTAAAACATAGCAAGCACAGCCAGGCTATTTCTACCATCAACTTATGAAGTATTCCTTTTAGAGCTCTATTTTAATTGGTGTGACCCATGGAATCCCAAAAGAAGGCTATTTTAATTTGACCATTTCCACTGTTACTCCAATGTTGCGTGCTTTGAAGTCCTTGCAAAAATAAGAACCAACTTACTAAATTTCTTTTTTTTCTAAAAATAAAGGTCATTTGAAGGTTTTTTCTAGCTGTCATCCCCATCACACACATCCTCCCTGTATCAATTCTTACATAAATGAGAATGTATGTATATACATCTTTGGAATTTGTATACACAATTCACTGTTGACAGGTATTGCCTGGCATCGACTAAGCCATTGGATGTGATTCTATAGGCTGGTAGGGAGGCTCCTTTGTGATTTTTGAAACTGCTAGCACTCTGCAACATTTTGATGATGCATATAAAAGGCATTCAACCTGATCATTTTTCTCTTCTTAAATCTTATTCTGTCTACAGTTATTTAAACGTGAAGCTTTTGATAGGTTGAAGTGGAGGAAATGGATTTCTGCAGCCAACGCATGTAATTACAAAAAGATTTAATCGAGTCTGGTTGAGTTTTCATATACTAACTAGAACCTAAAAAGACTCATTTATCTTGAAATTCAGATTTTTTCCTTGAAGAGATATTATGCAACCCAGAAAACATAGTGAGACACCTTTCAAGTTTGTTTCTTTGATTTGGTTCAAAAGATTAAGAATCTCGCCTTAGGACGTGTAAGTTGTTTTTATGCTTCAAAGGTCTAGGTTAGTTAAATACAATATCTAATGATGAGTCTACATTTTGTAATTGATTGAACTTCTCTCACAGGAGGGGACCTAGGCTTGTTTTCATTTTGGATATGATCCAAGAAAATATTTTCCTTGAACAAATCCAGTGTCATGTAAGCATCCGTCAAACATGTAAATTTCATTGCAAGTTGTTAGTTAGAATGACATCATGCTCACCATACCCTCCAATTCTTTGAACTTTACTAATCATAAGAGATACTAAGGACTCCACTTTTTGGGTTGCTAATAGGAGTCTGTCTATGGGATTTGGCTTGTACATACATACATATATAAGATTAGGGTTTTTTTAAGTATCGATAGTTTTGGAAGTGTACGTTGGAAGTGACATTGGAAGTGTACATTGTCATTAAATACCATTAAATTGCCTCGAATCTAATGATGTATAAAGGTCATGTACACTTCACATAAACATTTTGGGTGTCAACTCTATGGGCTTGCATGAGTAGATAACCATCAAATCAACCATAATGGTATTTGATGCCAATATTCCTGATCATACAAAGAAACACCAATCTCAACTTCTTCCTTATCTGGTCAATGGTCTTTCTCCAGTTATATTAGTTGGTTTATCTCCTTGTTTGTGTAAAGTTGACAATGCTGCAACCTCAAAATGATCTGCATGACCCATTTCTTTACTTATAGTTAGTTGTGTCAATTTTTACAATAAATGAATATGATGCTTACTAATCTATAGTCAACCAAGGAAACACTGAACGACTTCCTGTGCAGAACCATTTACCTATTTGTTGAACGATCCAATAAGAAAAATTTTTTTTTTCTTAATTACTATTTCGATCTTCCTTCTAATCAGTTACATATCTATTTCAACAGGAAGCTGGTATTAGCGGGTTGAACAGTAAAACCCATATGAAGATAATGCTGAAATGGATGCAAGGAAAGAAGATGTTAAAGCAGCTCTGCAACCTTGTTGGTTCCAACAAGAAATTTCTCCTATCTACCCTTCCTGAAGAACCTCAAACTTCTAGTAGCTCTTTGCGAGCGAAACTAGAGACTGAGAAACCTGAAATGAAAATGAAGCAGCGAACCCATTAGAATCCTCAAGATTTCAGTTCACTAGCAAAGTTAAGACACTATGGTGTTGCTTGTCATCTAAATTGTGTGCAATTGGTTACAGTGACTGCTTACATGTCCTGTTGCATTCAAGGGAGATAAGTAGCCTCTTTTTTCCCTCCTTTTGGTTGTTTTTTCTTTGTTAATTCTATGAAAGCATGCAAATGTTGGAAATAAGCCATTCAGACAATGAAATTGATGCATTGTGCCATTCAAAACAAAGATAAGCTTGGGAGTTCCTCTACTGATTCTCAACCTGAACTTTCTGCAAGGGGGACCCAAGTAGAGGTAGCTACTCCTCACTCTGCAGTTTACAGCTTTTGTGGGCTGTTGAGGCTTTATTGGTTTGATAGCTCAGTTCCATCAAACTTATGCAGATTTCTTAATAGGCGTGGACCTCACCTGATATAGCCCTTTTCTTCTTCTTCTTCTTCTTCTTCTTCTTCTTCTTCTTCTTCTTCTTCTTCTTTTATACTGGGTCAATTGATTCGCATGGGATTGCTGAGAAATGCTAACACACACAAGAACAAGAGTTGAAAGATGCTATTTGAAAATGTTTGCGAGCCACAACGATAAGGTTTAACGTCCTTCCATATCATTTCCGTCACATGAAACACGTGTGATATCTACACTCATTGCTTAATAGATCCTCCCTCCTGTGTATTCTTTTAATAGATATTGGATTATCGGTCTCAATCATGGAGAGTGGATCCAACAAAATGAAATATATGCACGTGTTTCTAAAACTATACTCAGTACTACCAGCCAACCACTAAAAAAATTACAAAGAAAAAGGAAATTCCCTGCCATCATGATAATTTAAAAAAAAAAAAAAAAAAACATATAGGTGGACATAGATTTATAAACATCTATCTTAGCTATATTTCTGGGCTAAATGTGCATTATTGCATGTAAAGAACAATTACCATGTAATTGAGTAGAACTAATTGGAAAGATTCTTAAAATCATTGATGTAAAAGATTTCTCATGGTCATTTTTTTTTAATTGGATGTAATTTTAACAATTCTTTATATTGTGTTAAAGAATCAATAACCATCTCTTATTTTTGGAAGCTATAGTAGTTATTTCTTATATTTCTTTGTAGAGTGATATGAAAATTTAGTTCAATATTCCAAAATTATCATTTCTAATTCAATATTATAGCATTAAAGTTAAGTATTTTTTTAATACGATTTACAAGGACAATATGAGAAATATGGAGAAAATAACTTCATCGTGAAAAGTAGTCTTCTTATATATATATATATTTATTTATTTATTTATTTATTGACACAACTCCCTTTTGCTTTTTTCAAATAAGTAATACTTCAGTAAAATAAAATAAAATATAATTTTTTTAATTAAAATAATTTCTTTTAAGTAGTAAAAAGAGACAACTTAAAAAAACAAATAAATAAATCCATTTTTACAAATAAAAATACAATTTTTATAGTTTTTAATTACATATAATTGTTATTTAAATATAAATAGTTTAAATTATATGCATAAAATATATATTTACTTTATAAATTATGTATTACAAATAGTACAAATAATAGATTAATGTGATTGTGAGTTTCATGTAATACAATCTAACAAAATATAAATTATTGTAGAGTTTAGGGTTTAGGGGTTTGGGTTTATGGGTTTAGAGTTTAGAAAATAGTTTAATAGTCGGTTTCGAGTCTCATGAATGCAATAGTCCTCGCTGAGAGGCTCAATCCCTAACCAGGAGTGGATTAGTAAGCCGTAGAAATTTTAGTCTTGATGTGCGCGTTAAGTTAGCCAAGATAACCCATGGGGAACCAACAAAAATAGCTTAATAAAATAGAGAATAATAAATTATTCTTGTGACAAAGGCATCAATCCTTGTATAATCTAATTATTAAAAATGTCTTCAAGGAATTG
>JAJIYU010015004.1:0-12910 GCA_030144865.1 Tinospora cordifolia
CTTCTTCTTCTTCTTCTTCTTCTTATAAATACTTTTAAGCAGAAACAATAAGCACTAGTATTATAAAAAGGTAAAAAGTTTAAAACATCAATGCACAGAACACAACCAACATGAGATCCCTCAAAACCAGCATCTAGACTGGCACCACCTTATCAGCTTGTCCTAAGAGTAAAAGCTGCCACAGACAAAACAAACACCTCCCTAAATCATCTGACTAGTTGCCCAAAGAAAATCCATCGGCCAAGTTGGATGAAAATGCCCAAGAACTAGCTGTGATTTGTATAATCTCCTACATGGCCCCTTTCCAGAATGGTTATGGCACATTCTCATTGCTTTCCAGCAATAACATCCATAGTGTAGCGAAAGAAGCAATCACTGCAGCCGCCTTGCAAGCACCAGTACTATTCTGTTAATTTAATTCTAATTATCATGCCAATGTTACACAACTTGCATCTTCTTTATTGTTTTGCAGATCTACTTCTATCTTTTTATTCCCTAATGATTTTCAGTTGATTTTCTTATGCAGGGTTCTCCTATTAGTAACACAGAATCTTCAGGTTCCCTTCTTGATGAATATTTCATACGGGAGAAGAATCAAGGAAGTTCTGAAACTTCTTTAGATGGAAAGGGTGCTGATCCGTTATCCCTTTCTAAAGAAAATGAGGTAAGCTTGTTGATATACTCTCGCTGCGATGTTTAATTAACTCTTATATATCATCATATACTCGTTATGGCATTTTTATTCGTCCAAAATCTCATACTTGATGTTGTGCTTGAAACCAAAGACTTCGATGGCTGGGGGAGGTGAGTTGAAGGATGCATACATATCCAAGGATGGAAAACTGGTTCTTGATTTCTTGCAAGCCATTCATGAGGCTGAAAAACGGCAAGCTGAGTTAGATGCTCATGTTTTGGCAGAAGAAAAGCGAAAGCTAAAGGTTTGAGTTATCTCATGACTACTGAATAAGGCTCATTTGACGCTTCAAATTCCTGTATTTTGCCATGGTGTCACCTTTTTTGTGTGATTGTTTTCCCTTTTGGGATCATGATTCTTTATCTTCAATAACTGTATGATGGTCATTATTTATGTACCATTCTTTAGGAGAAGTATGAGAAGGAGCTGAAAGATGCTAGAGCCAGGCAACTTATGTATGCAGAAGAAGCAGCGCTCTTGGATAAGGTTATATTGTTTTGTTTTACCTTTCATTTGGTTTCACTTCTTGTAATATCATAATATAAGTTCAATTTTGCATGGCTAAAGATCTTTTCAACTTGAATTATCTTTTTAGATATGTGCATCATCTCTTTCTGAAGGATATTCTTTGCTGTTGCGATAATTGTATATATGTGGGAAGAATATAGTAACTTGAGCCCGGGTCTAAGTGTAATTAGGCTACTTTGTGATGTTAAGTTATTAACACAAGCTTACACTAGTTACTGCTGTTTTTGGTAATATCACCTCCATTGATGATATCAAATGTATGCCATGACTAAAAGAATCCCTTTCTTTTTTTCCTCCCAAAAAAAAAAAGGATTTGCCTTTTTGGATGCAATATGCCTCATTCTTCCTTTATAAATTAAAAATGTGATATGTTTGTAACAAGGGGCTTCTTGTTCCTACATAAATTTATATAATATATTATCTAGTTTCTTTGTCCACATAAAAAAAAAAAATTATACAACATGTTGACAAGTCAATTTTGTTGAGATTTTTAATTGTGGATGTATTCTATTCACTTTGATTGCTTTGGATATTTGTAGAATGCATTATACATGATGCTTTTGTCATTCATTTGTAAGATGTTTGATACTCATAGAGATGAAATTTGACTTGTCCAGGCAATTATCTCAAGGTGTACTTCAATGATTCTATTGACTTGCATAAGCCTCAAAATGCAAGTGAGACCTTGTGCTTAAGTCTCAAGGTGTTCTTAGAGGTGCCATACCTTGAGGTGTCACTTGAGGCATATGCCTCAAGATGTACTACACGATTTTGCTCTCTCTCTCTCTCTCTCTCTCTCTCTATCTATCTATCTATCTATCTATCTATCTATCTATCTATCTATCTATCTATTTCTCTATCTCTCTATCTCTCTCTATATCTATCTATCTACCTTGAGGTGTCACTTGAATCATGAAATGATGTATGCATATTTCATGATTCATAATTTTTGAACTCCCAAAACAACTTCTTGGTTGATATTCTAATTGATCTCCTGATTTGGAGGTATAGAAATGAGCTTTTTTATTTTCTTATTTTTTAATTTTACAGGGTTTAGAGGTTACATCTTTTAAAAGAAAGCATTCATAGGTTTTAAAAAAGAGACAAAAATGTGCATTAATTTACAGAAAAATAGCTAAAAAAAGAAAGAAAAAAACCAAAAGTAAATGCAGGCTGTGTGTGTGATGCAACACGCATCATGTTGCACAAGACTTGTGCGACTTGACAAAAGTCGCCTGACTCAAATTTTGAGTCGCGTGACTTTGGTGGGTTTCCCACAAATTGTAGTGCTTGCCACTTGAGTTACATGAATCCAGTGTTGTCAAGGCGTCGCCTAGGCTTCCAGGCCCTCTCAACGCCTAGGCTAGGAGGGCTTCTCTGTAAATTTAAAAAAAAATAGGAGGACTTTTAATTAATTAATTATTTTTTTAATTTTGACCTAAATCTAATAACTCCGTTCTCAAACCTCTTAAAGTCAAACGACTAGAACCAACTCCGACGATCATCTCTGAGACTCCGGCAATCATCTCCGACACTCCGGCAAGCAACTCCGACATCTTTTTCAGTGAACGACTTCGACAACTCTCTCCATCTCACTGTCGTGTCTCTCCCTTTCTCTCTCTACTCTCTTTCTGCGTCTCTCCAGCTCTCTTTGCTATGTCTCTCTCTATTTTTGCATCTCTCCCTTTCTGTCTTTCTACGTCCCTCCTCTATCTCTACTCTCTTCTTCTCTATCTTTCTACATTTCTCTTCTCTCTCTCTCTCTCTATCTAGGTCTCTTTTCTATCTCTCTCTATTTAAGTCTCTCTTTTATCTCTTTATGTATCTCTCTCTCTCTCTCTCTCTCTCTCTCTCACTTGTACGCGCAAAATTAGCTTTTCTTTTTTGAATGTTATGAATATGAAGTATGTGAACTTATGATGATCATGATTTTATCATAATGTATTATCTAATAAGTCATTATTTATAATTTTATAATTTATATATCATTAATTAATTAAATATAAAATATAAATAAATAAAATTATAAAAAAGTATTAAATAATTTTTTAGGAATATATATATATATTGGGTAAGGGACCAATAAATATATAAATAATTCTTCAGGGATCTTTAAATAATTATTTTAAGGACCGCCTAGGCCCCGCCTCGCCTTATTGAGGCTTACCGTCTTAAACCGCCTTACCGCCTTAACAACATTGGATCATTACTCCCTTAATACCAAGGACCAAAAATTCAGGCACAACTCCTTCGTCACATTTGGCTATTTTTAGTTACATTATGTTAGATAGGACATTAAGCTTGTTTCTCCATCAACATCCAGCTACCTGCTGCAACCAATCTTTAAAATAATTTAGAGCCACCCAATTGGAGAGGCAAGCCTTCTATGCCCACCTAGGTGTTTCTACACCAAAGCTGCCCCTCTTCCCATTGAAAGCCTAGATTCCATGCCCCAATTATAAAAGTCTTCAAAGAGAGCTATCTTTACATCATAGGAGATGACTATGCAAACACATCTCTATAGCTTGTAGGATTTCAATCATAGTCGAACCTTCGCTAGGGGATAGAGTTGTAACAATCTTGACGTTTCTTGGCTCTTCCTCAGTACCTAGGGTAGCAATCTCGATCTCTTCTTCTATTGATTTTAGTCTTTCATCATTGCATTCTAGGGACTCCAAGATCTCTCAAGGGGTTTCTTCTTCAATGTCCAATCACCATCAATGCTAGAGAGATTTGTTGGCCTGGTTCCCCTCTAGTTCGTTTTCGAAGTCTTTTCAATTTGCCTCAAATGTGTGAAAGATTAGCTACCAACTCCACTCATCTTTCATGATACCTACATATTAACCTTAAAACTTTCAAAGTCTACCCATCTTTTGCTTTCGCATTGGTTAGATTTAGGCCTTAGATTCCAATAACATTTGATGGAGAGTTTTGTTGATGAGTCATTGTTGCCAAACTCAATTAACTTCGAACAAAACTTCACCCATCGGCGGTTGTCAATTCTTTTCCACCAAAAAGTAAATGTATCAAGTCCTTCCTCCTTCTATCTTCGATAGCTACAATACGCGCCTCCCTTTTTCTCCATTGTTTGGAGTATTAATAATTCACCACCACCGCAACCCTAAATGCACATTAAAATTCATAGTGCTCTTAGACTTGCTACCTCAACCAAAATACCAGTTCAACCCCAGCTTGATCTTGTAGCACTTCTAACAAATCTTCTCCTCCATCCATTGGGTTCCTTCATTACCCTTCTAGATATGAACTCTTTGTTTTCTAATCTAAACACTATATTCACCATGTAAAACTTATATTTATCTTTCTTGCTGAATAAGCACATCATAAATATGGAGTAGAGAAAGCATTAAAAATAATATCTATGAGGTCTAGATTGAGTTTCATGTTAGGCTTGGTACTAAATCATTAAAGTTTGTCAATGAATAATGAATGGCAATGGATTTCAGTAATTAGACCAGTTGTGTAATATATATCATAGAAAAATAAAACCTTGATACTTGTCTTGGTCATGAAATTAATATTTTGGTGGTAACTGGTTTATGTTACAATATTAACCCTAGAAGTCCTAATTCAAGACTCATCATCCATTAAAGAAAGAGCCTTATTGCCTAAATGGTAGCAAAATGGTAAAAATGGGAGTTCAATGGCTACTAAGGATGTTTTCTATGTCTTCTACTTGAGCAACCAGGGCCTCAAGGAATCAATTGGCAACACTAAGTCATCATCAGTTGTCCACGATAAAAAATCATGTAAAGTTTTCAACCCAAGGAATTAGTTCAAAAGCCCAATTAACTAAGGTCTTAAATAATGTTATGTTTGTCAATGAATATTGAACAAATTTTAGTCATTGGACAAGCAGTGTAGAGACGAATAAACATGCACAACAAATAAACATATACATATTTATAAGTTTGTAAGAATGTGTGCATATATATGTAAGTGTATAAACAAGTATGTACGCAAACATACATGTCAACATGTGTATGTACATGATTTATTTTGGTTTTCAAGAGAAAAGCATAATAATCTTTTGAATAAAACACAAATTGGTTAATGTTTCCTTTTTCCCTAGTTCTACAATTCATTTTAAGTTATACATTGACCCCAATTAATCGTACTTGCATCTTCATTAAAGGTATAAGGGGAATGGATTAGACTTCTTCTAACTTCAACTATTAAAAAAAATTGTATTAATTAAGAAAAAAATTTAAGAAAAAAAAAAACCATAACATCCACTTCAATATCATAGCCGCATTCATCATCTGTTGTAAGTGTAGTTTTGAATGAATATAATAAATGACCTCGACTTTGACTAGTTCGGACAGTTCAAAATTGACACTCATAAAAGCAATGTGCATTTGTTGTAGTTTTCTTTTTTTTTTTTTGGCAGGACAAAGTATCAAATTCAAATCCCAATCGTAGATTTTACAACTATATAATATATTGATGTCACATAAACAATCTAATAATCAGTTAACCCAAACAAAAGGATCAAGCTTTAATAAAAATTTAAAAATTAAATTAAAATGATGTAAACAATTCAAAGCAAATAAATAGGTCGTTCCATTACCTTGTTTCTTCAGCTCAGACTCCTCAAACACCTCATCCGCCCAACCGTCATCAAAAACCCTAGAAACCGCCACAAACCTCATCCAAATCGCTCCAGCGAAACCACAAATCATCGGGCTCACGCCAAATCTCTCCACCAGAGCCTCACATTGCGCTTCTATCATCAACTGTATCCCCATCACATACCTAACCCTAATCTCCGACGAATAATCGTCGGCGTTCAACTCTGCGACACTCGCCGCCCTTGCGGCGCCACCGAAGTCCTGTGGCTCTGAAACCCTAACTTCCACGTCATTGCCATGCTCCTCCTCCTTGGCCGGCGTCTGTATCTGCGTTTGTGTGTGTGTCGTCAGAGTCTGCCAAATCTGAGAGGGTTGCGTTAAGGACTGCGAAAGAAGCGCAATTGGCTCGGATTTGACGACGGAGTGAATGGTCCGACGGTTGATTTGAGAGTAGAGAGCGCCGCGGCCGTCAGTATCGATGAAATCTTCGTCGGCGACGCCGGTCTCGGCCATGTCTTCGACTTGCGTCCCGCATAAGTTGCAGTAGTAGAAGCCGTTATCGCTGTAAAAATCGACACTTCCGCAGGCGCAGATCATCTTGTCCGCCATGATTCATTGATCAAAAGATTACGTCCCTCTCTCTCCCTCTCGTATGGATAGACACCAAGGTGGAAGACCCTCTTCAACCTGAATCCATCTTCTAGTCCGAATTCATAATAATGGATTAAAAATTAATACATTAGTAATTATTAATTAATTAGTAATAAATTAATCATTATATAAAATTTATATTTTTATCTGAACTTATAAAATAATACATTATAAAAATTAGAAATATAATTAAAAATTAATCAAAAAATCACATTAATTATGCAAATATTACATTAATCATAAAAATATTAAGTTGATAATTAAAATTTTAATTAGGCAAATAGTACATTAATTATAAAAATATTACATTAATAATCAAAATTTTAATTTAAATTAATAATAAAAATTGTAGATCAAGATACAACATTTAATTAAATTAAATAAATACAATCAATTATTATAATTACAATTATAATTATAATCATAGATAAATAAATAAATGTTGGCATGGTCTACTCACCCACCCCAAAGATGGCATTGACTTTCCCTCCGGGCCAAAAATGTAGCACTATTCACCAACGCCAATATTACACTAGTATATTTTTTGATTTTTTACTGTTTTTTGTTTTCTTTTATGTTGCCTTTTCTTTTTTTAGTTATGATTTAAATTATAATTAAAGAAATTTTAATTATATTTATTTAGTTTAATTAAATATTATATTTTTTACCCTTTTTTCATTAACATAAATTAAATATTTTAATTAGTAAATTCTTTTAAGTTATTTTTATTTATTATTTTATTGTTTATTTTAACTATTTGTACTTATTTTAATTCTTTTTTAATAAACATACTTTAATGTATTTGTAATTTTTTTTTTCTTAATTTAGTATTTTTCTTGCATTTTTATATACTTAACTTTGAATGATAGGAAATTGATATGAAATTAAATATTATAATATGTTAAATAAATTTAAATAATGCACAGTTATATAAATAAAATATAACCTAATATTTAAAATAAATCTTACAACCTAATATTTAAAACAAAATTTTAATTCACTAAAAACGGTAGCAAAAATAGCATACAACATATAATTTTAATAATCTACTAAATTTGGTCCAAATTTTCTAATATTATTTAATTAGCAAGCAAAATCATCAGATTGAGTAAAAGGCTCATGTCGCCCAACTCTTTTTTATAAAATTCTTATTTGTTCAGCACAATGTTTGCATATAATCAAATTAGAATGGAATTCAAGCCTTTCAACAAAAATTTTGTTCTCTTCTTTTATTTTTTTTCGACTTTAATTATTTTACCTCATTTTGTGCATAGGCCACATGAATTTTCATATCTCAATCCTTATTTGAAGTAGCATCTTTATAAATTGTTTATTATTTGTTTAATGGTATTAGCTATGGATAACATAGCTTTTAGTTTTTTTTTTTTTTCCAATTTTGCTTTTCTAATAGTAATGAGACATGAAGATGGAGTACAACTATCTTCCTCTAAGTTGAGATAAAAAGATAATAAGCTAGGAGATGTTCTAGTGGACTTAAGGGTTGAAGCATTTGATTGAGAAGAATTAAAGTTACTTGATTGTGATTGAAGGATGCAAGCTCTACAAGTATTGTGATCTTTAAACTTTTCATATTCCTTAACAATATTTGATATATGGTCAAATTTAAATCTTCTCTTATACTTGGAGTTTTGAATGAATAATTCTTTCGCCCAATTTAACTGCATGTAAGTATATATGAAGTTCAATATATAATTTTTTTTAAGTAATATAAAAATAATAATGAAATAATATAAAGTACTTACAATATATATATATATATATATATATATATATATATATATATATATATATATGTATATATATTATAAGCATCACTTGAATTCATATATTCTATTTGTCAAACATAACCATTTAATTTTTTCACTTCAAACATTATGTTATTCAGTCGACGCTCCACAGATCTCTTCTTGTGTACTTTCCAACTCTCTCGTTTCTTGTTGTTGTATGCTTTCTCTACACAAGACAAAAACTAATATTGGGAGTAAGATCTACCCGTAATGAGATCCTTGGAGATTTCTAAGTACACTTTACATAGAAGAACATCTTTAGTTATAGTGTATAAAGAACTTCTAATAGACATTTTTAGTAAAAGAAAATTTAAGGCAAAGGAAAAAAAGAGTTGTGACAAGAGGTGAAAATGAGCTTAATATTAGAAAATGTCAAATGATTTTGATGAAAAAATGGATGATTTCGTTTAGTTTTTACAATCACAACAATGAACATAAGAATTAGAATAAGAATTTTGTCTTGCCAGCCTTTTCATATGTATCGAAGTCAAAGTTAAAATCAGAATGAAAATAAGAGTCTCATTATATTAGTCTTTTCATATACATCAAAGTAAAAATTATAATCAAAATCTATCATACCAATGTTTTTAAACACTTGAAAATCAAAGTAAAAATTAGAATCAAAATAAAAATATCATCATACTAGTCTTTTCATACAAATTAAAATCAAAATCAAAATCAGAATCTTGTTATACTAATCTTTTCATACACATTAAAGTTAAAGTCAGAATTAGAATAATAATCACATTGTATTAGTCTTTTTCTATACATCAAAGTCAAAATTAGCATCAAAATCTTATCCTACTAATATTTTTATACATATCAAAGTAAAAATTAGAATCAGAATCTCATCATACTAATATTTTCATACATGTCAAAGTCAAAATTAGAATCGGAATCTTGTTGTACCTGTCTTTTCATACACATTAAAGTCAAACTAAGAATCAAAATAAGAATTTCATCATATGAGTGTATTTATACACATCAAAATTTCATTTTATGAGTCTTTTGATTTAATCCCCACTACTATTAAATACTAAGCCAATTATCTAATTTGAGCATCACAAATCCTTCATCCATAATCTTAACTTATCATCTCCATCTTTATTCTTAACATGAATTTTAACATTGGAGGTTCATTTAACTTATCATCTTTCACTTCGTCTTCCGAAAACGAAGATTAGATATCAATGATGGATAATTACAAAAATTTTAGTCCAAAAAAAGAAGCAATATATAGAGCAATTGCAAATAACAACAAGATTTTTACTCAACTAGATTCTTACTCAACTCCTCCAGCAACAAACTAACTATGTTAGGCATAATGGCTCTATTCCAAGTCATGTAGTCATCAATCATGATAAAATAAATTGTAGTCATCAATTGTGATTAAAAAAATGTTGATCAGTGTGTTTTCAGTAACAAGACAAAGTGCAATCAATGAGGGGTTGAGAGGTAATAGTAAGGACAGTCAAATCAACAATAGGTTAGTAAATGAGATAATAAAAAGTCACGAAAGAAAATATTCAAAATAAAGTTATTTTATTAATGTAGGGATTGAGTCATTACAATTCTTTGATCTTGTAGCTTTGAAAGTAAACTTGAAGCCTTTTTAAGAAATGTACTTATTTTAACTTTGATCTTTGCGGTACCTTCAAGGATGTTTATTTTCACAACTCATAGAATCTTTACAATTTTAACTTCAAAATTTTGTTTCTACTTTTACTTAGCCTTTTATTGTTTCTATCTACTTTTATTTAACAGTAACACTCTAACAATTCATACAAGTCGAGTTTTTCAACTCAAAATTTTTGCTTTAAAAAGATCTTTTTCCGGGTAAAGATGTTTTTGTTCTAATCAATCAACCTTTTTATCCCATGATTTATTGAATAATTTGGATTTAACGCCAAGTGCGAGCATATGCTCATTATTTTCCAAGATGTGTATTATCATCTTATGGTGTAGCAACAGTAATGTTAGAAGGAAAAATAAGAAAGAGTTCAGATGTCATTAACCTAGAAAAGTCCAGGTATTTATTTGAAAAATGGATAATAACTTCCTTCCAGTCACACTGGCATTACTAAGGAAAGGAATGATAATTGACCCTTGGTGTGTTCTTTGTAATGATTGATAAAAAAAATATTCACCCAAGATCACCATGAATTACAATATAAATAGATATTAGAATACTTACCTGTCATCTTCAATTATTTGCAAACAAGTAGAAAAGATCTTCAACCTTTTTCACTTCACTTTTTGGTACAAGATTGATGAAATTCCTTAAATGGATGCACCCTTTGATTTTTATAAGAAATGAAAGGTTGGGACCTATACCTTTTAATTTGTGAAAAGTTAGGAGTCGTTTTCATCAAATAACTAACAACCAACTTATAGGAGATTTTACCAAAATATATTTATATTAGATAATAACAAATAATCTTTAAAATTAAATAAAACTATAATATATATAACATTCTCTCACTTGGTATTATTTAATTTATAAGATTATCATTTAATAAAGACTATTGTTTAATATCCTGTCACTTGGGTTGTATTAAGTGTTATACAAACCAAGTGAGGAAGAAAAGAAATCCCATAGTGTATGTACATTAACCAACTAAAATATATATGTAATGCTTCGGACCAACAGTGTCTTAATAAATGATACAACAATATCTTAATTAAGAACACAACATGTCTAATAAATATGATACAAAAAACTTTTTTCATACACTTGTACACCAATATGAAAAAAATATTATATACTCATTGAGGATAACAATAATAAGCTATATGATCACACAAAAACAAAATGCCAAAATTGAGTCATTATCATAACCGCCATTAAAGACATTAAAAGAGTCAATAAGACCCATATGAGCAACATGTTCATTACACAATACATACAACAAATCCTTAGTCATGGAATTAGTAATCATGTGTCATGTCCTAATGTGTTCCATTGCCACTAGTTGGTTTAGTTTCCTCCCTTTAACAACAAGGAATTTAATGTCAATATGCTTTGACCTTCTTAAACTCTTGTTGTTCTTAAAAAAACGTAATTGCTTCAGAGTTATTGTAGAAAATCATCAACAGTCGAGGAATAAAATCAACCACCTGAAGTTTAGAGATGAAATTCTGTAACTATATTGCTTGTGAAGTGGCCTCATAACGAGCTACAAACTCTACCTCCATAATGGATGAACCTATCAAGGTTTGTTTCATGTTTTTTCATGATACTGCTCCTTCAACCATAATAAGAAAGTAATATGAGGTAGATTTCTTATTATTTGGACAACTAGCAAAATAAAAATCTATGTAACCCACTTTTTCAAGTGTGTTTATCTTATTATATGTGAGCATGTAATCTTTAGTTCATTATTGATATTTCAAAACTTCCTTTGTCTCTTTCTAATGACCAGAACCCGGATCACTTTGATATCTACCAAGTATCCCAATAGCAAATGATATATTTGGTCGTGTGCAAACATAAGATATAATACATAAGATATAACACCCCGCTTCCCATCCCTGGGCCACATAATCCAAAAAGGTATTTTTATCTTTCCTCGGGTCTCCTGGGGGGCAAACCTATGTGTCATATTAATCTCTTTCCTTTCTCTTCCCAAATCCTTGGGAATTCTTAAATAACATTAACTCATGTATATATTTCATAAAGGTAAAATCTTAAAAAACATTTAAATAAAATAATTTAATATCATTAATCAATGCAAAATTCAAAGGGTACATTTGCTATGTGTTTATTACAACGAAAATAACTTCAAAACTTAAATAATGTAAATTGGGCCAACATACCCTATAATTTAATAAATTCTCTTTAGAAATAGTTTAAGTGACTTTCAAATAGTCTTGATTTATTAATTCCCTGAAAGATTAGAAAAAGAAGGGTGAGCTCATAGCCTAGTAAATCATTCCAAATATTTAAATTATTATTTCAACAAATAAAACATACATGTCAAGTACTTTCAAATGTTACATGATTCAAATAGTTTATTGTTCACAGTTCTAGTTGAGACCAAAAGGGATTCACCCTCTGTGTTCCGATTCTAGGGAGAAGGATCACTCCAGAAACTCAAACCCTTACTAGTAAAATGGGATCACTCCAAAAGCCTAGTTCACCCTGGGGTCAATCTTGACACCTAGATCCAAATCAAAGGTCCGGTATGGCAGGTCTAAAGTCAGAACACACAAAAAAAATCCTTTTTCCTGCCAGTACATGGTTAGAATCTAAATTAATCTTTTGTTAAGTGTAAAGCATAACATTCATGTATGTAAACTAGATATAAACATGATTCAAACATGTAAGCACGCTAACGTCATAACACAAATCATACATCTTTATTCATGTAAGCCTAAGCATGCATATTCTGCATGCCATGTATAATAGTGGATCATAGATATTCAAAGCATAACACACGTGCAACCTTATTTAAATCAAAATAATAGATTAAAATAAAAAACCATCTCCCCCTTAATTGCTTAATCCCATTGATCTTAATTGTCCGAATCATGGTATGAAAATTAGACGAAGTTTGTCGAAATTAGCCGAATTAATTAGGTAATTTGGACAATCGAAACGAAGTTCGCCTGTAATTATAAAATTACAAAATTTCGTCAAA
>JAJIYU010015005.1:0-12908 GCA_030144865.1 Tinospora cordifolia
ATGAATTTAAGAAGAATGTCATGTTCTGTCTTGCAGTGTGTCTTCATCAGATCTAGTTTCAAAGTGGATGGGTGAAAGTGAAAAGCTAGTTTCTAACCTTTTTCAAATGGCCCGTGAAATAGATTCTTTATGTGGCCAGCGAGGGGAAGGAAATGAGAATGAAGCTTCACAGCGAATTAAAATAGAACTTCTTGTACAGATGCAAGTATTTCATGTTACTTTTAGTATATTTCACTTAGATGTCATTTTCTGTGCAACATATTCATGAATCAGGTAATGAACCAAAAGGCCAGAACTGCCAGTTTTAAGTAATTTGGTAATTAAACCTTGATGAATTAAGTTGTTCTTTTGCTAAGGATTAGCTTATATAACACAAAATTTCTCAACTGATGCCTTCTAGTTGAGCCCTGCAATTGGTCATTATACCTTTAGAATTAGAAAGATTTACAATTCCACTTCCACCTAAAATTTTAGGAATTTGTTGATAGTTGATGTGGATTCATAAATTGGATCAGCTTTTCTACAATTGTAATGCAAATCTAAAGGTCTGTTGATTTATTATTTTGTTTCATGTCAACATATCTTATCATGTCGACATATTTTGTTATTTTGTTTTGTTTCATGTCAACAGTACGGTTCACTCATTTTTTCCTTACAAGTTTGCAATACAAACTGCAATACAAAAGTTATAAAGGAAAATGTATTAAACTAGAGAAAATGTTGAAAATTAAAAAAAGGCACACTCTAATAATTGTCCATCCTTAAAGTAAGTACTGCTTTTTCAAGTAATAAATTTATTAAACCTTTGACGAGCTAGCCTTAAAATTTGACACTCCAAGAGAAAAAATGAAAATCAAGAGCAACCTCAGTATATTAAAATGTAAGCTATGAGAGCTTGAATAATAGAGTACATAATATTACAAGGTCAAGAACACCAAAAAATGAGACATTAATTTTGGTATCTCGTTAGCTCAGGAATACCCTGAATTATAGCAATAGTAAGCATCAACACTGATCATCCCTACTTGGGCTACTCACGCTTTATGTTGACATAGCACCAACCCTGGAATCTGGGTTTTCCTCTTGATTGAGTACTTGGTATTCATTGCAAACATACTCATCTTCTAAATTTAAGGTAGAGCTCAGTTTCGCCTCTCTGTTAAATAAATTTAGGCACAAATACGAGTTAACAATACATAGATTCAAGAAGAAATAGAGGATATTAGAATAAGAGATTATGAGACAAGTATAGCGTTAAGAACCATACATGACATAGTAAATTACAAGTCCAACAGCCACAACAACAAAAGAAATGTAGTATAACCAATGAACTTGCAACAACAGTCGTAAAAAATCTGGTCTTGCTAGCAATCACAAAACTAAGACATCATGAAATTGATTTTTAGTGTAAAATATTAAATCTTGCAATATTTGTCATTTTACCTTATCTAGGGAGAATCGTATCAAATCCAAGAATGATGTGAATTGACTAAAAACAATTCCTTTTGCGGAACCATCTCTTTCCACCATGAATCTAATCTCCTCCCTCTACCACAGCAGTTCAAATCAACTACCAATAAGTGACAAAAACTAAAATGAAGGTAACAATGCAGATAACTCACTACCTTTGTGAATAACAAACAAGAAGTCCAGCTAGTAACACAATAATAAGAAGTTTCCAAATAAACAATGACCAATTCACATTCCAATTCAGCAAAGCATAACAAACATTACTATTGTAATATTGATAATAAACAAAGTGATTTACCAAATATATATGGCATGTAGATGGGGAAACACTTGTTTACCTGATTATTTTCAAGAACCGAGGCCTACATCTTGAATAAAATTGTCTTATCAGAGAACTTTTGGCCTTTGTCATTTTTATTTTCAATTTTGAACATCAGTTACTTGGCGACTGATCTTCAAGAAGTAGGGAGTCTTGCGTTTCAATTCCATGTCAAGCATGACATTTCTTCTAAGGTTTTTAGTATTTGAGGATGGGGAGGATTGCTCACATCTCAAAGTGACTAGTTGGTTGCTCTAAAAGGCTTAAATACACATCAACTGAGAAAAAAAAAAAAAAAAAGCTATAGCTGTTAGATCAACATATATCAAGCTATAACTCACACTTCTCCCTTAAGTCACCATCCTGCAGATAGAGAAACAAACGAGACATAGAAAAGAAAACATTATACATTTGAAAGTGAAATGCTAACAAAGAGACTTTAATCTAACACTTTCCTTTCCCACAAACCAGTGCTTTGACGCCTCGTCAGAAGCTAATTTTCCTTTTAAATGCAAAAGAGACAAATTTATTACAGTTGGAAACCATTGAACCTAAAAGCTATAGCTTCAGTAGAGACTTTAGGAATCTAAATTAAGCTGTCATCTTTGTATATGCATGTCTTAAAGACACTAAGCGGGAAAATGTTTAGGTGATATACCCTACTTATATAACACGGAGTAGCATGACCTAGGCAATAAAAAATAGATTTACTGCATAATATAAATAGATAATAGTTCTGCATAATTATTATTCTGAAAGTCAAAAAATAAAATAATTTGTATAAATGATATTTTCAAAATTAAAGCTAAAGCATTAGTTTTACCATCTCAAAAGATGCCTTATTATAGAATAGGTTGACTTGTGTTTGTTTCCTTATATTTTGATTCGTAAGGTAAGCATATATGTTTAAGTTCTAAATTGTAGACTCAAAGATAGAAGATATATTTTTCTCAAGAAAAATAAGAATGGAAGCAATGTGTCCATACCCTTTTCAACATCTTTATAATATTTCTGCAAATG
Organism: Tinospora cordifolia; assembly: GCA_030144865.1. Lineage (NCBI taxonomy): Eukaryota > Viridiplantae > Streptophyta > Magnoliopsida > Ranunculales > Menispermaceae > Tinospora > Tinospora cordifolia. The sequence goes on from JAJIYU010015005.1 coordinate 2,810, forward strand.
ATGAAGCAATTAAAATTTTAGAAAGATCTCAACGAACTTCTAATAACTCCACCTATAGTTAAAGTGGTTTCAATCTCAAAAGATAACATAAAAATCTAGAGAATACCTTGCAAAAGAACTGAGGTGAGGTTGCCATTTATTTTGCAATGAAAATATTGATATTCCATAAAATTCATCCTCATATAATGTTTAGATTCTAAACAAGTAGAGACTAGAGCTCCATCACATGTTACATTCTTTTGAACAACTTAGAAGCAGGGATGCATAAGTAACACATGCTTCAATAATAGCAATAATAATAAATCCAAGTCTTTTTCAAATTCCCAAGGGTTCAATGAGAGCTAGCATTGGTTGACTTTACTGGATGTTTCCAGAGAAATGAGCTATCATTAATTGATAACAAGTTAAATAGAATATAGTTGTAAACAATCTAAAACTCAACTCAACTAAGTCATTTCTCAATCACATGGAGTTAGCAACATCAATTGCTCTCTGCACTCCACTTTATAAAAGGGCAAAGCTGACATTTATGCCTAATTTATTAAATCTAGGGCACTAAAGAGTGATAAACTCCTAAATATTAAAGTAAACAAAAGATTAAAAAATCAAAACATATGATTTCGCGGACATACTAAAGCCTCAATTTTCGTGCTAGTCTGGAAATGTTCAAGATTGATCTTGTTCAGAATGTTAGATGATCTAAATCCCTTGATTGTTGTTTTACTGCTGAGATCTCGAGGATTGATCTTTGTTGTGAAATTAGCGGTAAGTGGCTTGGAACAGGAAGGGCATGACACTTGGCCTAAAGCTATTGCATAATCAATCAATCAATCCTTACAAAAGACATAGTCACATAATGAGTCCTATCAACAAGAAACAAATAATTAAATATGCATATTGCACTTATTACCTGGTTAAAGTCACCAGTGTGGTAGAGCACTATAGCCAAAAGGCTATATGCTCTAGCAGTCTTTCGATGGTAAGGCCCACATACTGTAGCAAGCTTTGAGAGTGCGTAAAAATTCAGCATGAAAGGTTAGACTCTCAAGGGTCTTTTTCTTCCCAATATCAAATATTACAAACAAAAAAACATCATTTTGTACCTTAGTCCCATAGTTAACAACATCTCTCAGTTTACCCTTATCCAAAGAAGTCTTGGATGATTCCAACAGTATACACCCATCTGCAGATGAGCATGCCACATGCTGCATTACACAATTTACAAGGTCAAACACTCATCATCAATATAGATTCCTGCATTTCGATATAAGTAAATCATGTTACCTAATACACAGGGACCATGCTGATAATATCTGACTTTCTGAAAGGACATGGACTATCCATATCATAGTCCCTAGGAACAAGTTCAACCCCAACCTGTTAGAAAGGGAAACTTGCTCAGACCAAAAGAAAACAAAGAAGGTTATAGAACACTCCATTTAGAAAGACCATAATAGTGCACATTGTGACAAAGCCCTCGAAGAATAGCAAACTTTCTCAAATCTCGGGAACCTTATTGGTTCCATTGCCACCCAAACCTCTTCAAGAGGAAGGTTTCTACCCACTTCCACTTCAAATTAATATCATTAGTAATGTCCACTTCGATAGTTTTATCTGATGGTGTTCCCAACAAAATATTCAAGCATGCAGCTAGTGCCCCCGCCAAATCAGCAATGTCAAATCCAATAAAAGGCTTCTCATACCAGATACATGCCTTGTTCTACTTAAAATTAACTTGAAAATGCCAAATTCAATTATGCTTGCTTCTTGAAGATCCATGTACTAACAAATGTTAAGGTGCCACAAACACATACCTGTTGACATTTAAGGCATTGACCCCTCCCTCTGGTTGATCCTCAATCTCAATGTCCTGTGCAGTAGGCATTCCTTCCCACTTGGCCTCAACTTGAACTTTAACAACAACAGTGTATCCACAGTGCCTAACTACAACAACACCTAAAGTACCAGTGTCCTGAAAGATTAATATGTTACTCAAAATCTTAAAGTGAAATAGTTGAATAATTTATAATAAGATACTTAATCAGAGTTCAATAATAAGTCATCTTATTACTAAAAAATAACAACAGCAGTGTATCCACAGTCATGTTATTATTGAGGATAGCCTTTTATGTTATTACTAAAAAAAAAGTAAGTCATGTTCCCTCGTACATCAGGTTCCATTTCTTTAGTGAAGAAAATAGTGATGATGGAGTCAAATAAAAAATCAAAATTACCAAGAGTGAGCATGTCCTGGCACATCAATTTAAGCCAATACAAGAATCCTTCTCCTTTGAGCAAAGTTGCACAAAACATGTGAAAATTTTTGCACCAATGATTCCAAGGACAATAGTGCAAATTTCAATCAACAATCCTCTTACTTCGCAATTTCAATCGGACTATCCATTGTGTACATGTAACACCCATGTGTTACCTAGTTATGCTAATTAGAACATTGATCTTAACAGTGCTTGCACCAGTAATTCTTAGTAAAATAGTCTTTTTTTGTTTTATGTTGCTAGTTCCAATTACCTACTTGCTTTTCTATCATCTTCATCTTCTTGGAAGTATTGCACCTTTAACCATTGATTTGGCACCTGATATAAAAAGGAACACGTATGTCAATCATTCACAACACAGATAATATTAATTGCAATTGAAAGATGGATTAATAGTTCAGTGAAACTTATCTTGCGTAACCTTTTTAGCTAGCTTCACCATGCACGTCTTTGATTGACACAAGTTCTGATTTCATATCACAATGTAAACACAAAGAACTAAAACAAATATGGTGCAAAAATCAAAATAGATGTGGCCAATAAACAACTCCAACACACCAAAAAACTCTAAAACTTTACAATAAATTATGCATAACAATGTAAATAAACAACTCCAAAACACCTAAAAACTCTTAAACTTTACAAGAAACAATGCATAATATTACAATAAACAACTCCAAAACACCAAAAAATATTGTCATTCTGTCCCACAAGGTGGCCAATGACGTCTTTTGTTTCTTCTTAGATGTCGTCTTGTGTATTGTAGCAATGGTTGTTCGTCAGGAGGCTTGACAAGAGGTTGGGGATGAGGTTGAACTTCATCTTTAGGCACTTGTGCATTAGCTTCATCATGGAACGTACCACCAGCTGGGAACATACTTGCATCAAATAAGAATCCGACATCTTGTGACGTTGAAGCTTGAACATTAGAATATACCTCAAATGAAGCACTGTGAGTCGTTGGAGTACGATTATATGGGGATGGCGTATGCTCTCCGCCTTCTCTTTGTACCATGTACTCTGCCTGAACTGTTTGTAGTAAAGATAATGCAACCTTCTCAATCTCCCTTATAGATGCATTATTGCTATGTTGACTGAGCATGTACATATGAGCAATCTGGCTTGCCTAAACATCAACAAACAAGAGCAAAAAGATAAATTATTGGTAATGATAAATATTATATCAAAAATTTTATAATGTGGAATGAAAGAGATATACATACCAAGTAATGAAATATTACCCCATTTATCGTCATAAATCATCGCATTATTGTTCAATACCAAACCATGTAGGGATCAAAATAATTATCCATATATGGTACATGAGAAGCACGTACTATCCCATCAGTCAAATGGTCTGATCGTTCTGCCCACTGCTCAATAAACCTCTGATGCACTACAAGCCAATCACAGTCAGATTGACCTCTCATATCTGCATTGTGAAGATCAGCTTCTACATTGCATGGTTCGGGAATAGGCTAATACATTTCAAATTGTCGAATACTCGATCAGGCCTACGATGCTCAACAACCGCAAAACAAATTAGTGGTGAGATAGTTCGCCAAATGTCTCTACCCCCTCGGCAGTACTCCGACAAATCGATGACTATCTCATCTGTATATGGCGTCCACATGACCTGTAAGCCAATGACATATTTCTTATTATGGGTTTGAGGTCAAATCCCAACATATGGTATGCAATAAGCAACTGCAAATAAAATGAAAGATACCTGCTGAAGTGACTGCATATCCAACAACTCTCTGTACTTGACCAACACATACATTGGAACATGTGTGGTCACTAACGCATTTCTCCACCTGCAGTACAAACAAAAACACAGAAAAATTTTAAGTGTTAACGCTGTGAATATCAACATAATTGAGGATAACTATCATTCCACATTACCTCTATCCTAATGGTGGTGGCAAGGGCAGATGTGCATGAAGATCATTAATATTGTCCCGTTTCTCTGGAGATAGAAAAGGAAATCGGTCCCACGCCCATAATTGTAATAAAATCAATGCACCAGATACTCCTTTCTTCTCATAATCTACTGCTTGACACATCTGACGATACAACCATGCTAATGTAGCACTACCCCACTAATATTCGCCAGCTTGGTCAAAATCAATAAGTAATGGCAAATATCCTAAGTGTACTAAATTGTTTGATTGATCTAAAAAAAACAACCTCCAATCATTTGCATAATATACGCCCTCGCATATCAATCAACTTGAATAGTTGTAGCATCTGGAGGTAATGTGATTCTTTGAGCAAGTATCGATAGCTTCAACTGACCACCCCGTCTATGGTACCCTCAGGAACAAATCCAAGCAACTCAGAACAAATCTCATCATAATCCAAATCTATTGACCCAGTAACTGAAAGCCCATCAACAGGAAGTCCCAATAACAACTCTACATCCTGAAGAGTGATGGTCGCCTCACCAACTGCCAAGTGAAATGTATGAGTCTCTTGTCTCCATTGTTCAACCAATGCCATGATCAAGTGCCAATCCAACTCTATAAATTCTATGCATGCAAGGCCATAGAATCTAGCTCTCTATAGATGGGGGACAATACGATCATCCAGGGGAAACGTACGCTCAATCACTGCCTGTCGGCGACGACAGCGCAACTCAGGTAAGTCCTGCAACATAACAAGCGCATTGTTAGTAGTTAAAAAAATTAGTAATACAACTAATTAGAGTAATAACTAAGGTACTGTCCCTCCCAAATATAAGTAGACCGATGACGACTCTGAAGCGTTAACATTGAAGAATCTATAAGCCCTAGATCTATCTAAAACTACAGTATGCATATTAAAATGAAGCAAAAATAATAAAAGAACAAATTTGTAATTCGGGTGACACAAAAAAAAAACTTCATAACATTGGCACACAACATTAAGTTCTTATCAAACAATGACACAATACAATACAAGAGTTCAATTTATATTCCTACGACGACTTGGACAGCTACGTCGATTATGACCCTCGTGTCCACAATGACCACAATAAATCGTCGAAGATGGCTCTCGTACATCCATCTCATTAGTTATTCACGATGTCCTTGGTCGTCCTGATTTGTGAACACATTCATAATTTGGATACACTTTACATGTAAGGCTACGAGGGGGCCAATAAGATTCATGCGGAATTGGATGAAAGTGTGGCTCATAACACTTGAGGTAATTATCGATGCAGTACCAGTTTTTTATATATGTGTCACAATCAAGACCAGCATATCGACACACCGCTTGTACGTGAGAGCATGAAATTCCATAGCACTGCCATTTACCACAGCTGCAAACCGTTGTAGTAGATTAACGACCTGTTTGTTACCGCCCTTGTTCAAGTGAGCATTTTGTAACCCCGTTACAACCTCAAATGTTTCGTGTTGACGATCTATCAAAGTCACGGTATGATTGCAAGCCTTAGCCGCCCAAGTTGACATCTTCTGAACTGCATATTCTGTATAAATATCCCCCCTCTGCAATGCTTTCTCAATTTCATTTCGCCATTTCTCAAACCATGCAACGGTTCTATAAAATGTCAACTGCGCCAATGCAATAATAGGATACATTCGTGCACCTCTCAAGACACCATTAAAGCTTTCTACACATAAAAAAAAACCATGTGCAAGATAATTCTTATCAATAATTAAAGAATTTATGTAAATATATTTAAAAAGAAGATATTACTAACAACTAACCAGCAATATTGGATGTCATCCAACAATATCTGACACCACCATCATGAGCCATAGTCCACTGCTTTGGATCTAATCGCGTAAACCATCTTGTGCAACTATCTCGTTTGCTTTCAAGTGATGCCATAACCTCAACAAATTTGCGCAATTGATGTTGTGAACCAGCTTTCTTAACTAATTCTCTCAACTCCTCGTCGTGAAATTTGTCATTGAAGTTACTAGCAACATGATGCAAACAAAATCTGTGATGTGCATGGGGCTTAGCCCAACCATTACTTGGGTCTTGAACGGCAGCTAGGATACCTGCTTGGTGATCACTGATCAAGCAAATATTATCTCTGTTTGTTACTTGATAGCGGAGGATCCTAAGAAACCATGCCCAATTATCCTTATTTTCTTGTTCAACAATTGCGAAAGCAAGGGAAAATATGTGACTAGCAGCATCAACACTTGTTGTAATAAACATCTTTCTACAGAATTTACCATATAGCTGTGTGCCATCAATTTGTATAATGGGCCTACAATATTTAAATCCCTCAATAGAAGCACAAAATGCCCAAAAACAACGACGAAAAACAACTGTTCCCGGATTCTCGTGGTCATCTCCATAATGATGCAATCCTGCCACTGTTCCAGGGTTAGTAGCAATCAAGACATCTGTCCATCTGGGAAGAATATTGTACGACTCATCCCAATCCCCAAATAATTTTTTTATCACTTTTGTTTTCGCTAGCCACACTCTCCTGTAAGGAGCATCATATTTGTACTTCTCTTTCACAAATGCATTAAACACTCTTATGTAAACATTTGGATCTTGCTTCACAATGTTCAATATCTCCCGAAATATTAGTGATGAATCTAGATGTCTGTGTTCTTGAGACATTCGAGGAAACACACATGTTTGTGTCCCTTCACACTTTGTAATCTCAAACATTCATGTCCTCTTATGCTTAGCGACCCTAACCCTCCACTGACAGCCATTTTTCCATTTCTTTCATCTTACAAACCAAACATTAGGTTCTGAGTCAACTACAATATACTCACGTTGTTGTGCTATGCAACATCGCTTCACTGTGTGCTGCAAGTAATCTTTATTAGAAAATGTTAGCCCTTTGCACAAGTCATGTGTTTCATTCCAACCCAAACTTATACTATTGTGGTCATCCGACATAGGTGTCAAAGCTCGCAAATTAAGTTCCCTAAAGCTTGGAGATGGAACATCATATCCTGACATGGTGTGTTGGGGTGTATTGGATTGATGATGCAATGGAGTGTCTTGTGATTCAATATCTTCCATGCTTAACCCAAAGTAAAGGTCATCTGATAACGCTGGTTGGTTCATAAACCCATCTTGTTCTATCATCGTCATTAATGTATGCCCAAAGTAAACATGATTATACCTCTCTGCCGCTTCATCGTAATCACTATCACCTTCCAAATGATTATAACCGTCATCGTAATCATTATCACCATCGTCATCGGAATCGCGATGATCATCATGTAAACATGTCACGGGGGCAATAGCTGACAATGTACTTGGACCAATATCCTCTGATGACCTTGGTGCATTACGTACAACATAGTGCTCATTCCTTGATAAATCAGCTGCACAGCCTTGAGTTGGAAGCCCATCGATAACATCAACATAAATCTCCATGTTATTAGGCGGGGGAATCTCTCGCAGCATAACAAATATATGTCTTAAACTTTCATCATTTCTGATTGGAAAACTTATAAAGTTTACCGCTCCAACAACATAAACCAAAGGATATCTATATGTTATGTTGATTCTACTTCCATCAGATATATGCAGTACATTACGAATAGCTCCTCAAACTCCTCAAATCCAACACCAAATAAAACTCTTGTAGTTGTAGCTGGCATATGATCGTACAATACACCTTGGGCATTGGATACTACTTTTCCATTAAAATAACATAGCACTGAAATGAATCTGTCTTCCATCTACGTCCACATGCAAAATCAACACAATAAATTGATAAAAGAATATTATAAAAAATAGATAGTACGAGGGTAGCAAAGCACACATTCTCAATCAAATATTAAGTTCCATAAAAATGAATGGATGAATAGAAACATAATATCATACTTTAGGGCTTAATTAAATAATAAACAATTTTTTAAGTCAGGTTCAATCACGTTGATAATAGCAATACTATCATATGTTCGAATTTATTTACCCTTTACATGGAGAAAATTGCAATTTAAAATCATTATCAGTTGTTTTGTAATTTATTGATTGCTTCAATAGAAATAAAACCCCATCAAGGCTGAAGATGAGGCACTCCCCTTGAATTATATCATCTTTAATACCTTGCTTACAATTTTTACAAAACTTTTGATGGTCATGAATGAAAGCCCCACTAGATTTCAACTTTATATTTGACAACGTGTTTAATACTCCTCTTTAATTAATAAATATCTAAATAAATAAAATAATCATGGAAGAGACTTGTGATGCATGTGCAACACGGGTATCATTCAAAAGAGATGCTTGAATATCCTAAAGTTGCTTGTATAGCTTCAAACTGACCCAACTGAATCAAACAAGCTAAGTAGAGTAGGAAAATCAACTTTTCATGAAATACTTGTGATGCATGTGCAACATCTATCATACTTCCTAGAATATTTTTAAAAATAAAATAAAATAAAAGAAACATATTATTGATAATACAACATTATCATATAAAAATATTTTTTGGGCAAACCCAAATCTTTTGGGGGAAAAAAACATCAAGAGGAAGAAGAAAAGTTAAAGATTTGGAATAAAAATATTTTAAAAAATTTTAAGAATGTTGGTTGATTAAACTATAAGTAACACATGAATGTTATACAAATTAGTACACACATGCTCATTGATCTAATCATTCTTTTTGTAAAAAAATTTGATTAATTTGTAGAATTTCCTCCCTAAAATAGAGAATTCTTCGGTTTAGTGCAATAAACACACGGTATTCTTTGGTTGAAGGTGAGAAAATACCTGGTTCTATGTTCACTGCCCGGCTACATACTTGGTTTAAGGTCTCATCTGGGGTTTTACGGACCGAGTTAATTAGTTATTCTTATGCCTTTGAGTATATTATATGGTTATCTTCAAAATATTAAAAGAAATAAAATGGGCGTCAAAGTTGAAAATAACATAGTTAGGACATTAAACAATTTTCTTTCTTATACAATTTTATTTTTTTTATTTTTTTTTAAATTATAATCACTATCTTTCATCTTTTTCTGCACAAAAATAATCTAAGCAAACCTATAAGAATTGGGAGGAGAATTATACACAATGTTGGTGATGCATCTTTCATTTTAGCGAGAAACTTAGTGGAGAACACAATGCTCATAGAATAATAAAAAATGCAAAAATGATTATATAGTCATGCCTTTATGCAATCCTGCCTTGTATATTATACTTGAGAATGATTTGTTGATCAGATCATCCTGACGTATGTGATCATGCCTCAAATCATAAGATTACAAAGAAAAATGGCCAACTTCTCCTAATTATAACATTGACAAAAAGATTAAAAAAAAAAAAGAATCCAAACAGCTCCCAATTATAATATTCATGTATTAATCTCATCTCATTCCCATGACTATACTTTTCATTACATCCATTACAAGCCCTTTGTAAGGGCCTTAACATGATAAAAGTCTTTAACTTAATCGTAGAGTTTTTCTCTGAATTCAAAAATTGAGAAATGCAAGGCTTTGGCAACTAGAGGGTCATTTAATTTGTAAAATGTCTTTAATTTGGATATCTATTTTCAAGATAAAAGTAAGTAGATTCTCTTGCTGCAATCTAAATATAAGAATATAATCTGTTAAAAATAAATTGGGAGACAAAATAATTAGGAAGAATCAAAATTTAATGAAAAACACAGCAAATAGGCTTTTAAAGCCACTTTTCATACTTGCATTGCATCTTCCGAAGTTACAACGACAGAGATAAATAAATACAAACACCAGGAAAAAAATGAAAAGAAAAGAAAAGAAAAGAAAAGAAAGATGATCCCAAAAGAAAATCATGAAACCTCAATAAAAATAAAAATAAAAAAATAAAAGAAAATCAACTTTTCATGAAATACTTGTGAT
>JAJIYU010015006.1:0-12949 GCA_030144865.1 Tinospora cordifolia
TCATTGTTTCAGCCATAGCCAAAAGGCCGGTCCTAGACATACTTACCATTTGAAACCAATTTTGAGCCTTATACCCTGAATTCTTGTTATGAACCAAAATAGCATTCAAACTAGTTATTCGTTATAAAGCACACCCATTAATGTACACTCATGGTTTAGTACTACTAAACCATTGTGTTAAAAAAAATTGAAAGCTAAACATTTACTCTTATGAAAGTACATATAGATGAATACCTATTGTACTATGAGTGAGGAAACAAGTTTTGGGGGGGAGGGGGGGGGCTATGAAAACAAAATGATGAAAAAGAATTGAGCAAATATGATGATATTTCAGAGAGAATTATTGTGCATTGAATGAAATAGGTTGTTATAACCTTGAGTGTACAATTGAGTCAGAATAAATATCCTTTTACACTTGTAGCTTAAGCCAGGCCACGTTACAACCTAAGGAAAAGATCACTAATCTAAGTTGAAGTTTGTTTTGAGTAAATGATTGATAGACGAGAGTATTGAAATGGTTAGTGTACTAAGGTATTAGGAAAGGATGTCTATTAGTGCAATGGCAATTGCTAATTACTTGCAAAGTCTAAGATTATTGAAATACTAACAAATGAGAGGATGAAATTAGAGGAGAATAGAGGATGAGCTAAAAATCTAGAAACCCTGAGCAACTTTAGGGACATGTTAATGAGTAGTATGCTATAGGCATGAATAATTAAGGTTACAATGATGAGTAAAAAGGGGAACTCAATTATGTATGGCATGTCATGTAGAATTAGAATTAGAATTTGAGTCATTGTTCGAGGACGAACAATAATCTAAGTTTGGAGTATTTGTTAGTTGCATAATTGATTGGCATCACTTCTAACACCCCAACCCCTGTATCTTTTAAGCAGTGTACATTGCCATCGTTTTCTTGACAGTGGACTTAACAAAACGGTAGGTTGGGTCGGTGCTACCTTACAAGTGACACACACTTGTTCTTTTCTTTTCAATATCTCGATCCTTTATATAAAATTCAAGAATACAAAATTTTCAATAAAATCAAGGCAAATTAAAAGAGATAAAGAAATTCAAACTACTTTATTCATAATAGAAATTGAGAGTATTAAACTCTTCAAAAAAAATTAATTGTTACAGCGGAAGACTTCAAAATACTTTTCAGTAGAAAAGCATAAAACTTTGGCCAACATGCCCTTAAAAATTCTAAAAAATATAATACTCTAAAAACTTTCTATGAAACTATCTATATTCAACTACTCCATGGATTTCATGTTCCTAAAAAATAAGAAAGGAAGGAGTGAGCACATAGCCCAATGGATCCTTTTCGAACAACCATCTTTCATATTCAAACTCATAATACAATCATAATTCAAATACTTGCAATCATTAGGCATTTCAATCAACAATTTGTTCAAGTCGAGTCTCAGACTAAAAGGGTCTTTAATCCCTTGATGTTCTTAACTAAGTAAATAGGGCCCACTCAATATCAGCCCGTTACTGGCACGTGTCGGCATCAACCCATTACACATGGTGACCCACCAGTGGTACAGGACCCTCAAGTGCTTAGGTTTGAAAACCATATGACCTAACTCATATGAAAAGAACATCCATAGTGTCACCTTGACCACTATGATGGTACGTGATTATTATCTCCATCATCTTTGATTAATTCTCATATCATAATCTCATAAAATAAACTTCAGAATATGAAATCAAACTAAAATTCAGAATATACACAGTCAATTCATGAAATGTTCATAAAACATGCATCATACTTTAATTTAAAAGCCTAAGCATGATACTAACATAGCATGGATGATATGATTTCTCAAACATGAATCAAAATTGAAATACTGAAATAAACATTTAAAATTTTAGAACTGAAGTTGAAAATCTTTGAATTCAGTGAAAAACACACAATAATAAGCATGCCATGAATTTAAATAAGAACAGAAGGGTATTCTAGAAATCACTTCCACCTTGTAACGCTTTCTTCTGGAATTTCGACAGTAATTTCCCCCACATATTAATGCCAATGAAGATCGCCCAACTTAATTTCCCAAATTCAAGAGAAGAACTTCTCATACACACAAGAAGGGAAGATGGGAAGACGTGCCAAGAAGAAGGCTTAGAGAAAACAAGAGGAGAATTCAACTCTTATTTTTTGGAATGAATGAAATTGAGAGCCTAGGGGGGTTTATATAGGTTTTTCAAGGGAGAAAATTAGAAAGTTTTGTGTTCTTCTTTGAATAAAACACCCTAATTCTCCCTAATTTTGTACTTTCTAATTTTTGGAGCAAAATGAGTATTTTTCGGATTTTTTTCATATTTTAAAAATATTTTTCAGAATTAGAAACCCATTTTTTGAAAATTTTGGATTTTTTTTCAAATTTCTTGTTATATTTTTGAATTTTAAATTTCAAATTTAATCTAGGCCCTTAGATCGATCTCAAATCAATCATGAGAAATCAGAATCTTTGAATCTGGATCGTTGGATTTTTCTCGAGCGCATCAACGATCGTTATCAATCCAAAATGGTTTTGATCTGGACTGTCTGATGATCCTCAAATGCAGCATTGTTCGTGATCTAATCAACACGGCTTTGATATGAACCGTCCCATGATCCTCGAGCGCAGCACTGTTCCCGATTTCTCAACGCGGCTTCGATCTCGACCGTTAGATAATCCTCGATCACAGTGTGTGGATCTGATTTTGCGATCAACGAACTCGCTTCTGGCCGACGATCATCCTCGAGTTTTGTATTTGGATCTTTGGCCGTAGGATTTTGATGATCTAGTGCGCTCGTGCGTATGTGTGGTTTTGATCGTGGCCGTTAGATCATGAGATTAGATTCCAGATCTATAGTTCATAGTGTTTTTAAGTTTATTTTTGATTTTTCAGTCAAATTTCTTGCTTTCTTTTTGGATTTTTTGTTAAATCTCGATCCCGATTGACTTTCTAATCCTGTTTTCATCATAAATTGCACATATCCTTATGTTTTTGGCTATGATATCCCATAATATACATTATATTCATACATTTTCTTCCAAAAATCCACTAAATTGATTTTTATTCCTCATTTGGGCTCATTCGTCAATTCTGTATAATTTTCTAAGCAAAAATTCAAATTTCATATAAACTCTTCAAGATGTTACAACCTACCCTCCTTAGAAAAAATTCCGTCCTCGAAATTTGTACATATTTAGGTATTCCTTATGAATAGATGCGGATACTTGGTCTTCATCTCGCTTTCGAGTTCCCACGTGGCTTCTTCAACCCCGTGATGTTTCCACAACACCTTCACTAATGGGATATCCTTTGTTCTGGGATTTTGTACCTTGTGGTCAAGGATTCTGACTGTTGTTTCCTCGTAGGTAGCATCATCTTGAATATTCACTTCCTCCTAGTGAATGATGTGAGAGGGGTCAGGTTCGTATTTCCTTAACATGGATACATGGAATACGTTATGTGCTGAAGTCATCCGGTTTCGTAGATCCAACTCATAAGCACATTCCCCGATTCTAGTAAGTATTTTAAAGGGTCCGACATACCTTGGAGATAACTTCCCTTTGAATCCAAACCTTTTGATACCCATCCGAGGACTGATCCTCAGAATTATTTTGTCCCCAACTTGGAACTCTAATGGTCTTCTTCTTTTGTCTGTGTACCTCTTTTAACGGTTGTGCACAATAGTTAGTCTCTTTTGTATTAACTTAACTTGGTTGCTTGTTTCTTCCACCATGTCTGGCCCAGTTAATACTTGATCTTCAAGTTCAGCCCAACAGGTAGGTGATTTGCAGGGTCTTCCATAAAGAGCTTCGAATGGAGCCATTTTTATGCTTGCCTAATAACTGTTGTTATAGGCAAACTCCACCAAGTGTAAATACTTGTTCCAATTCCCCTTGAAGTCTAGAACGCAAGCCCTCAACATATCTTTCAAAATCTGGATAACTCTTTCAAACTGACCATCCATCTGAGGGTGAAAGGTTGTACTCATGGTGAGCTTAGTACCCATTTCCTTCTGTAGACTCTGCCAAAATTGTGAAGTGAAGCACGAGTCTCTGTCAGACAAGATAGTCTTGGGTACACCATAAAGTCTGATGATTTCTTTCACATAGATTTCTCCCAGCTTGTTGACTTGGTCTGTGGATCTGATTGGCAAGAAGTAAACCACTTTGGTGAGACAATCCACTATCACCCAAATAATGACTTTTCCTTTTTTGTTCCTGGGTAAACCACTGACAAAGTCCATGACAATGTTATCTCATTTCCATTTAGGGATTGGGAGTGGTTATAACATTATAGAGGGTTTCTAGTACTCTGCTTTCACTTGTTGGCATGTTAAGCACTTAGAGACGTATTTAGCTATGTCCTTTTTCATTCCTCTCCACCAGTAGGTTTTCCTGAGGTTTCGGTACATCTTATCCCCACCAGGGTGCATAGTATACTTAGTTTGATGAGCTTCATCAAGTATGATTTGCTTGCTCTATCGCTACTGAGGTACACATATCCTTTCCCCAAACCTTAGGATGTTTTTAGCATCCATCTTGACGTCAGTATGCTTTCCTTGCATGACTCCTTCAATTAGTTAAGCAAGCCACTTGTCTTGCTTCTGTTCATCCCTGATCTGATGTAATAGGTCCGATTGGCAAGACATATTGTAAAGATAGGCTTCTTTCTCGTTAAGGTTTATACCCAACCTAAAATCTTCAATCAACTGGTACATCTAACCTTTTTCTTCTTCCTGTTTGTTGAACTTCCTACTCAAGGCATCAGCCACTACATTGGCCTTCCCCGGATGGTAGTGTAATTCAAAATCCTAGTCTTTCAAGCATGATCCTCAAGTGTTTTAGGTGTTCAACTTTTGACTTAGAGTAGATTAGGATGTCATCCATGAATACCACTACAAACTGGTCAAGGTATTGTCTGAACACTCGGTTCATCAAATCCATGAAGGCTGTCGGGGCATTGGTCAAACCAAAGGGCATCATGGTGAACTCAAAGTGTCCATATATTGTTCTAAAAGCTGTCTTGTGGATGTCAGACTCTCGAATCCTTAGCTAATGATATCTTTACCTAAGATCAATTTTAGAGAAATGAGTGACTCCTCGTAATTGATCAAATAGGTCATCAATCCTTCGTAAAGGATATCTATCCTTCACTGTAGCTTGATTCAACTTCCGGTAGTCGACACACAGTCACAAGGAACCATCCTTCTTTTTCAAGAATAATACTGGGGCTCCCCAGGGTGATTCACTCGGCCTGATGAAACCTTTCTCCCTGAGCTCGTCCAGTTGATTTTTCAACTCAATTAGTTCTACTGGCACCATTATATAAGGAGATATGACTATAGGGTTGGTTCCAGGGTGAAGTTCAATCTTGAACTCTAACTCTCTTGTTGGTGGTAGTCCAGGTAAGTCATTTGGGAACACATCCTCGTACTTACTGACAACAGCTAGGTCATGAATATCCTTCAAGTCAATAGGTTCTTCTTCAGAGAGGTCCTCGAACTCATTCGTTTACTTCAAACAATTTAACATGGCTAGGGTTGGACTCGTTGGTAGTTTTCGCATATCCCCATTGATTTTAAAGATCTCCCCAAAAAGTAATGTTATGGTTACCTGTCTCTTAGGAAAATCTATCTGGGCATGGTACTGGTCTAACCAATTTATCCCCAAGATTACATCATAACCATAGAAAGGTAGGGTATATAGGTTAACTGTTAAAAGTTTATCCCCAACCTAACATCACAACTACACATCTTTTTTGAAGTCACAATGGTCCCTATTGGTGTGGACACATTCAAAGTCACAGGCATTGTTTTTGTCACAAGTTGTAATCTATCAGCTACTTTTTCAAAGATAAAAGATTTTAAGGCACCCGAGTCAAACAACAGTCCCACAACAACATTAAACAATAGGAATGTACCTTCTACTGCAGGGGCCTAGTCTTCCTGGATCTCAACTGCGGACATTCTGGCCTGGTTCTGACCACGACCCTAGTTTTGCCCTTGATTGGCATTCTGATTTTGTTTGGCTTGAGGTCATCCATTCTGACTTCCACCTTGAGTATTATTTTGTTGCTGCGGGAAAGCCTGAGCTGGTGCAGTTGGGCAAATTTTTTGCCTAATGCCCTTTTTGCTTGCATACGAAACACAATCCCAGCCTCCAAGCTTCTTCCCTTGACTCATTTTTGTTCTGCCCCTATTTCTAGGTCTGTGGTGCCTTTCCACCACTCTTAGTCTTTTTCTAGGCCTTTGGGTTCTCTATTTCATTCATAGGCCTCTTGTTCTTTCCCTCTCAACCTTTGTTCTAAGTTGAGTTCATGCCTAGGATCCCCATGTGTCTTTAAGCTTAGAGTCATAATCACTTTTTGAATCTCAATCTTGAGATCCTGAGCAAACCAATTAGTTTTCATTCTTTCTTCTTAAATCAGCTCCTAAGAGAACTTATCCAATTCAGTAAAATTTTTCTCGTACTTAGCTACAGTCAAGTCCTTCCGATTCAACTTGATGAAGTCCTCTTGTAGCTTCCACAGTGTCATTTTCGGAAAAAACTTTTCATGGAAGACCTCTTTGAACTCTTTTCGGCTCATCTTTTCAACGTCAATCTTTGTTTTAGCAAACATTCGTACGATCATGACTCTAGATTCAGTTTCTAGGTTCTTGATTTGTTCAGTGGCCTAAAGTCTTTCTTCTAGGTTCTTGTCATGCATGGGTACAGGATTTGGTCTCGAAGCAAATAAACAGTAAAGCATGCAAATCACAAAATCATACAATCAAGCTAACACAGCAAGGTTCCAAGCTTCCACCTAAGCTTTCGAGTTTAAGTGTCTCATACCACTCTACTCCTTCCACTTAGGCTTTCACATAGAGCCGCACCCAAACAATTTCGCAAATTGCTCGATAACTAAAGTTCCCGAGCCCACTATACTCAACCGTCCCATACCAGCGAGCATAGAGAAACCCGTTCTGTCAGAGTTACCGATCATTCACCACACATGGTCCATCATTCTCTGAGTCTAGGCTTCCTCCATAACCCCGAATTCCTATGCATCCTATACTACATAGAAACCAAAAATTATAGACGTTTCCCGGTCTCGTGTCCTGATCAAACAATTTTTTGTTTTCACACAAATTTTAGTCTCTAACCTGTGTCCTAGAGTTTTATGCTTTTGATCCATTGTGCCACCTATGGCTACACTCGTTTCCACCTAAGGTCTTTTCTCTAGACCTAGGCTTCGGTTCTGGTTGACTTACAACCTCTGTCCAGCCAAGATACCACCTTTAGCATCTTTTTCGACTTCTAATCAATTCCTTGCCCTAATTTTACACCTTCTAATATTCTTTTATCGAAAATAAGAGTGTTCTTCAACTCTGACTACTCATATAAGTTAGTGGGACAACCTCCAAATCAGGCGTGAGACCGAAGTCTGCTTAGCAACCGTGTTTTCTAGGGTGAGATAACCCACCTTTCTTTCAATGTTTAACTTTACTCGGGACAAGGCTTACCCACTATCGGCTCAACTTGTAGTCTTTGTATCCAAACAAAACATTTTCAAAGCATATATTTCCTTTTTTGAAAACATTTTCTAAAACATTCATCAATTTCAAAAATAGAAGGTAGGCATTCTAAATTCAATTCAATTCATGGTGAAGCCCTAATTTGGGTTTCTGATTCTTGTCAAGCAATTAATGTTTGACTTTCTATTTCTAGCCTAATCAACACATGTTTAGGCTTGATTTTCTATCTTAAGCCCAAGGCACCTAAAGCCTCAGCTCTGGTACGACTTTTAGTATCAAAGTAACTTTCTAATTCTTGCCCAGTTCATTTACTAATTGAGCTCTGATACCACCTCTGTATCAGAGGAAACTTTCTACTCTTGGCCCAACGACTAATGCCTAGGCTCTGATACCACCTTTAATATCAGGGGAAACTTTCTGTTCTTGGCCCAGCAACTAATGCCTAGGCTCTGATACCACCTCTGTAACACCCCAACCCCCGTATCTTTTAAGTAGTGTACATTGCCACCGTTCTCTTGACAGTGGACTTAACAAAACGACGGGTCGGGCCGGTGCTACCTTACAGGTGACACACACTTGTTCTTTTCTTTTCAATATCTCGAGCCTTTATATAAAATTCAAGAATACAAAATTTTCAATAAAATCAAGGCAAATTAAAAGAGATAAAGAAATTCAAACTATTTTATTCATAATAGAAATTGAGAGTACTAAACTCTTCAAAAAAATTAATTGTTACAGCAAAAAACTTCAAAATACTTTTCAGTAGAAAAGCATAAAACTTTGGGCAACATGCCCTTAAAAATTCTAAAAAATATAATACTGTAAAAACTTTCTAAGAAACTATATATATTCAACTACTCCATGGATTTCATGTTCCTGAAAAATAAGAAAGGAAGGAGTGAGCACATAGCCCAGTAGATCCTTTTCGAACAACCTTCTTTCATATTCAAACTCATAACACAATCATAATTCAAACACTTGCAATCATTAGGCATTTCAATCAACAATTTGTTTAAGTCGAGTCTCAGACCAAAAGGGCCTTTAATCCCTTGATGTTCTTAACTAAGTAAATAGGGCCCACTCGGCATCAGCCCGTTAGTGGCACATGTCGGCATCAACCCGTTATACATGGTGACCCACCAGTGGTACACGACCCTCAAGTACTTAGGTCTGAAAACCATATGACCTAACTCATATGAAAAGAACATTCATAGTGTCGCCTTGACCACTATGATGGTACGTGGTTATTATCTCCATCGTCTTTGATTAATTCTCATATCATGATCTCATAAAATAAACTTCAGAATATGAAATCAAACTAAAATTCAGAATATACACAGTCAATTCATGAAATGCTCATAAAACATGCATCATACTTTAATTTAAAAGCCGAAGCATGATACTAACATGGCATGGATGATATGATTTCTCAAACATAAATCAAAACTGAAATACTAAAATAAACATTTAAAATTCTAGAACTGAAGTTGAAAATCTTTGAATTCAGTGAAAAATACACAACAATGAGCATGCCATGAATTTAAATAAGAACAGAAGGGTGTTCTAGAAATCACTTCCACCTTGTGATGCTTTCTTCCAAAATTTCGACAGCAATTCCCCCCAAGTACTAATGCCAATGAAGATCGCCCAACTTAATTCCCCAAATTCGAGAGAAGAACTTCTCACACACACAAGATGGGAAGATGGGAAGAGGTGTCAAGAAGAAGACTTAGAGAAAATAAGAGGAGAATTCAACTCTTATTTTTTGGAATGAATGAAATTGAGAGCCTAGGGGGGTTTCTATAGGTTTTTCAAGGGAGAAAATTAGAAAGTTTTGTGTTCTTCTTTGAATAAAACACCCTAATTCTCCCTAAGTTTGTACTTTCTAATTTTTGGAGCAAAATGAGTATTTTTTCGATTTTTTCGAATTTCTTTCCAGATTTTAGAAATATTTTTTGAAATTAGAAACCCATTTTTCAGAATTTTCAAATTTTTTGTTATTTTTTTGAATTTTTCGTTATTTTTAATTTTAAATTTTGAATTTAATCTAGGCCGTTGGATCGATCTCGGATAAATCAACAAAAATCGAAATCTTTGAATTTGGACCATTGGATTTTTCTCGAGGGCATCAACGATCGCGATCAATCCAAAACGACTTTGATCTGGATCGTCTGATGATCCTCGAGCGCAGCACTGTTCGCGATCTCTCAACGTGGCTTCGATCTCGACTGTTAGATGATCCTCGATCACAGTGTACGGATCTGATTTTGTGATCAACGAATTCACTTCTGGCCGCACAATCATCCTCGAGTTTCATACTTGGATCTCTGGCTGTTGGATTTTGATGATCTAGTGCGCTCGTGCATATGTGCGGTTCTGATCGTGGCTGTCAGATCATGAGATAAGATTCTAGATCTACAGTTCACAGTGTTTTTGAGTTTATTTTTGATTTTTTAGCCAAATTTCTTTCTTTCTTTTCGAATTTTTTGCAAAATCTCGATCCCGATTGACTTTTTAATCCTGTTTTCATAAAAAATTGCACATATCCTTGTACTTTTGGCTGTGATATCCCATAATATACATTATATTCATATATTTTCTTCCAAAAATCCACTAAATTGATTTTTATTCCTCATTTGGGTAATTAGGACTTGCCAAAATTCTCATTTGTCAATTCTATATAATTTTCTAAGTAAAAAATTCAAATTTTATATAAACTTTTCGAGATGTTACATGGGTATAGGTTGTTTATTGCATTTAATAGAAATTTAGGGAAGAATTAAACACATTTGTGCGTAATTAGTGGTATTAGCATTCATAATAGGAATTACATGTTTCATTGCATTTTAGCATTGTTTTTATGGTTTACAGCATTTCTATGAAAAAATGATGTCTGAGGAAGGATCTTTAGTGTGGTACAGGACTAAAATAAAGCCAAGAGAGAATTATAACAGACAGATGTAAAGAAAAGTGGAAATCAAAAGAAAACAACCAATTACTGCGGTAGAAGAATGACGACCGATGTAGCTGAAAGTAGTACAAAAAAAAAGGAACACACTGGTTACTGCGGTCAATGGTCTAATGACCGCGATAACTAGAACATGATCAAAATGCTAGAAATGTCAATCGCGTCTCACAGAATGGCAAAAATCCGTGTTTTCACTATGGTGACCATCGTCAATGACCGCAGTAATACGATTAATTATCGAGTTTCTTATATTTTTGACGATTTTTAGTGTGGACCTATAAATAGAAAAGGTGATTAGAGTCTAAGGATATCTAATTCGGAAATACCTGACTGTGACAACTGAAAAGGAGAAAAATCAAAAGACTATGTAACATCTCGAAAAGTTCATATGAAATTTGAATTTTTACTTAGAAAATTATACAGAATTGACGAAATAAAAATTTTGGCAAGTCCTAGTTGACCTAAATGAGGAATAAAAATCAATTTAATGGATATTTGGAAGAAAATATATGAATATAATGCATATGGGATATCATAGCCAAAAATACAAGGATATGTGCAATTTTTTATGCAAATAGGATTAGAAAGTCAATTGGGATCGAGATTTGGCAAAAATCCGAAAAGAAAACAAGAAATTTGGCTGAAAAATCAAAAAATAAACTTAAAATATATCCTACGGTCCACAATCGATCTGCCAAAATCCAATGAACGGGATTAAAACCAAACCGAACACCCAGGTGCACTGGATCATCAAGATCCAACGGCTAGAGATCCGCGTATGAAACTCGAGGATGATCGTGCGGCCAGAAGTGAGTTCGTTAATCACGAACTGAGATCCGCACACTGTGATTAAGGATCATCCGACGATCGTAATCAAAGCCGTGTAGTTGATCGCGAAACCGTGCTGTGCTCGAGGATCATCCAACGGACCAAATCAAAGTCGCGTTAGATAAATTGCGAACTGTGCTGTGCTCGAGGATCATCCGACAGTTCGATCAAAGACATTTTTTGGATAGATCGCAGCCCTCCGATCAAACCCGTATGCATGTCTTGAGGAAAATCCTAGGAACCGGGATAAAGCCGAAATTAAAAATAGGTTTCTAAATTTTAAAATTATTTCTAAAATCCAAAAAAATTTTGAAAAATATTCATTTTGCTCTAAAAATTAGAAAGTATGAAATTAAGAAAAAATAGGGTGTTTTATTCAAAGAAGAACACAAAACTTTCTAATTTTCTCCCTTTGAAAACCTACATAAACCCCCCTAGGCCCTCAATTTCATTCATTCAAAAACATAAGAGTTGAATTTTCCTCTTCTTTTCTCGAAGCCTTCTTCTTGGCACCTCTTCCGATCTTCCCTTCTTGTGTGTGTGAGAAGTTCTTCTCTCGAATTTGGAGAATTAAGTTGGGTGATCTTCATTGGCATTAGTACGTGGGGGGAATTGCTGCCAAAATTTCGGAAGAAAGCATCACAAGGTGGAAGTGATTTCTAGATCACCCTTCTGTTCTTATTTAAATTCATGGCATGCTCATTGTTGTGTATTTTTCACTAAATTCAAAGATTTTCAACTTCAGTTCTAGAATTTTAAATGTTTATTTTAGTATTTCAGTTTTGATTCATGTTTGAGAAATCATATCATCCATGCCATGTTAGTATCATGCTTCGGCTTTTAAATTAAAGTATGATGCATGTTTTATGAGCATTTCACGAATTGACTGTGTATATTCTGAATTTTAGTTTGATTTCATATTCTGAAGTTTATTTTATAAGATCATGATATTAGAATTAATCAAAGACGATGGAGATAATAACCACATACCATCATAGTGGTCAAGGTGACACTATGGATGTTCTTTTCATATGAGTTAGGTCATATGGTTTTCAGACCTAAGTACTTGAGGGTCGTGTATCATTGGTAGGTCACCATGTGTAACGGGTTGATGCCGACACGTGCCACTAACAGGTTGATGTCGAATGGGCCCTATTTACTTAGTTAAGAGCATCAAGGGATTAAAGGCCCTTTTGGTCTAAGACTCAACTTAAACAAATTGTTGTTTGAAATGCCTAATGATTGCAAGTGTTTGAATTATGATTGTGTTATGAATTTGAATATAAAAGATGGTTGATCAAAAAGGATCCACTGGGCTATGTGCTCACTCCTTCCTTTCGTATTTTTCAGGAACATGAAATCCATGGAGCAGTTAAATATGGATAGTTTCTTAAAAAGTTTCTACAGTATTATATTTTAGGGCATCTTGCCCAAAGTTTTTATGTTTTTCTACTGAAAAGTATTTTTGAAGTCTTTCACTGTAATAATTAGTTTTTTTTGAAGAGTTTAGTACTCTTAATTTCTATTATAAATAAAATAGTTTGAATTTCTTTATCTCTTTTAATTTGCCTTGATTTTATTGAAAATTTTGTATTCTTGAATTTTATACAAAGGCACGAGATATTGAA
>JAJIYU010015007.1:0-12910 GCA_030144865.1 Tinospora cordifolia
TGGATGTCTTTGGTATAGTGAAAATGTTGCATACTAATTTTTTTAGGTTAGTTGGATGTGTTTAAGTTAGATAAATAATCTAATCATTAAGACCCTGTCACTAGATACAAAACCATAGCAAATCATATTCAAAAATTGTAATTCAAAATTTTAGAATACTTAGATTTGTCTAATTTATGTCAATCAAATTTCATTCCACTCCAATGTATAGTTTAATCGCAGTAAAATATGAAAAATTGTTGTGCAAATCTAGAAAGGAAATGAGTTGTGTATGAAAGAATATAGACTTTTGATCCCATTTGATCTTCTTTGGGTAGTGTTTAACAGATTAGCCACATTAGCATCTTGATTATCCATATCAGCAATGGTCGAAGTTTGTCCACTAGGTTTGCCTAAAGTTGACCAAAGTTGACCATTGACTAAAATTAACTAGATAATTAGTCAACGCACTCAACTTGAAGAAAACATTTATTAATGCGTACACATACTAAACAACACTGACATATGTCGAATCTATAAGTTAGTACATGAGGTACGAGAATTGCGGTTTGTGGAAGAATGTTAAGGAAAAGTTGTTATATAATAAGTAGAATTTATAATATTTTATTTTATTGTATTTGTTCTATTTCAAATTATATTATTTGCATATACTATAGTTTATTTGCATAATAATTTTTATAAATTGCATGAGAAGGGATTTGAGAGCTTTTCAGTGCCTAGTATTAGTGTTTTGGCTTGTAAAACAAAAAGTTCTCTAAAAATTTTTTAAGTATGTTGATAATCAATACATTGCAAGTATGATAAAGCATTGGTTTCTTCAAGATTTAACAACACTATGTGTTTATGGGCACTAATAGCAGGTTTGATTGTTCAACTGACATCATGTTCTGTTGACATAATAGTATGTCTCATTATCGAACTATTTTTGGCTGATGCGCATCATAATGAATAGTAAATAATGCATGAGAATATTATTACAATTATTGTTTTGCGTAACATGTTGTTATTTATATATCATTGCATGCATATATTGTATTTGAAGAACACATACAAAATATTTGTTGTATTATTTTTACTACTCATTGAGTTATGTTGTTAAACTTATTACTCTTTTTATTATATTTTAAGATCTAGTTTGCAAGATAAAGGAAAACACATCCTTATACTATAGATTTCAAAAATTTCGAATATATATTTTGTTAATATAGCTACCGTCAATTAAGGACAATATATTTTATATTTTCAAGCACACATGTCATCACGTGAACTGCTAAGGATTAACGAGGGGTTCCAATAGTGGTGGTATCGTAGCTTTGATTTTCCCTAATTGTCATTAGGAGATATTTTGTTGATCGTTAAAATAAGTTTTTTTTTTTCAGATTGTTATTATTTAAACTGTTTATATACCTAATTATTTTTTTAATAAAGTTAACTCATTACATTAGAAAAATACATGATAAAGATTATTTCTTATTTAAAATTTTGAGCAATAATCACCAAACACAATAAATTTATATTCTGAAAAAAAAAATTATGTAATTAAATGCAATAATGTAATATTTTTATCTTCAAGTTTCATTAATTACTATCTCAAGAATGTCGTTCACATTATCAAACAAAGATTCATTCCTAATCTTTAGTAATTGTGTCCACTAAACCATAAACCCCATACACACACGAACAAGATTTAAATATTTATATAAAAAGAAATTCTTTATATTACAACCGTAGTGTGCCAACCGCTACTCATCCGGGAAGGCTTCAGTCCGGCACAAGGGACATGTAGAACTCCGGCAAAGCCAAGGCATGATACATCCTTCATGAAAGACGTGGTCGCACCGCCGTAGAACCCCGCAAACTTCCCCTTGTTTCAAATCATTTATGCAAATCACGCATTCTAATGCATCTCGTTCTTCTTCGGCTTCAGGTCGCCGGGGATCGAAAACCTTGAAATCCACCAACACGTGCTGCAGCCCCAAGGGCCGTGGCCGTTCTCGCGGTAGCATTGTTACTGTAGGCTGCCTATGAGATCTTCCGATTTCTACATCCCGTTGCTCCGACCGGCTCTGTTGTAAGTGTTCTCTGACGACGTGTTGAATTATGAAGAAAAGGACGACGGCTATGACGATCAGTAGAGAAGCTATTACCATGCTTATCGAGCTCGAGGGAAAATCAGGAGGACCAAAATTCAGTGAAGGAAATAAAGAAGGTGGTGGTGGTGGCGGCGTCGGCAGCCAAGGAGAAGGAGACACTGACGTCGGCATTGTTGTCGCCGGTGGTTGTGGTAATGGCGGCGGAGGAGGAGGAGGAAGAGAGACTGAACGCATCATTGGTGTTATCGATCGGTAAGTAATTATTGTAACTACTGAGCAGTAAAGAGAGTTTATATACTGGACGGGAGGATTGCTTGATTTTGATTTTGGACGCTCTGATTTTAGAAAGAAAATAGAAAATAATTTAGGAATCAACTACTCTTAAGAAAATAATTTAGGAAGCTATAACAGAGATGATCTGGTTAGTTTCCTTGTTGAATTCTGAGAAAGATGTTCAGTTTCCTTGTTGAATTCTGAGAAATAGATATATATATATATATATAATAATATTATTATTATTAATATTCATAGAAAGTTATTTAAATTTCTCATGTGCTATTAAATACTTTAGAAAAAACATTATTATTCTTGTATTTTTCCTTTTTTATTTCAAGAATGTAATTCTTATTTTCATCGTAAATTCCTATGTAAAAAAACTACAATCTTAAAATTCCTAAAAATGTTAAAACTACGTTGACAATACATGTAATTCACCGTTCTCATATTTAATTTGAGCAATTTAACACATTTCTTTTTTAAAAATGCCTCATGCCATAGGCACTGTACCCTGCGTTTTGCCATAATTTTGTAATCTTTTATTTATTTTATTATTATTATTATTATTTTGAATAATGAAAGCTCCAAATTAATAATTTCATAAAATTTAAAACTTGGAAAATATTATTAATTCAAAATCAATATTTTCTGATAGAAAGAAAAGTTGCATATGGAGTATTGTTTGGTTGCAATTCAAACCTGAAATTAAAATAGTTAGAAATCAAATAAAATTTTTGTTATTGCAATTAGAAATTAATATCAGATACGTATTCCTTATTTAATTAGTAAAGATAAATTTATTTACTAATTAATCTATTCAAAACCTAAACTCTAAAGATAAATTTCTTAAGTTTCCTCATTGAATTTGGATGTTATTTCAATGCTACCCAAAGTCACCAATCTCCTATCAGCTTGTACCACAATACCACGTGCGCCAGACACATTTATTAATTTGTTATATAACGTTGACAAAGTATTAAAAGAATTATATTTCTCAATATTAATAACATTTCGGAGAAAAAACATTTCAACGTTAAAAAAATTAACACTATTTTTAATGCATTATAATAAAATAAAATTACGTGAGGTACATTCAAAATCAATAATATTTTTCTATTGTATCAAAATATTAAACTATGTTCTCAAAATGTTGTCAATGTAGGTGTTGTTGAATACCCTACAAGTTTTAATAATGTTCATAAATCTGTTGTTATAAAGCATTATGTATTTGCTTTAAAGCCTAATTTATAATAATGTTTGCATATTGTTGAATACCTAAAACTTTCAATAACCATCTACTGATTGTTGTTGTAAAATGTTGTATACTCCCTCTGACCTTTTAACAAGATTCATCAGCATGTTTTTGTATTGCGTTTCCTACAACAATTATGAGTACATTTTATAACTAATAGTGAATGTTGTCATTTTACAACTAATAGTGAATGTTACAACTAACATGTAATGCATGTATTTACTTGTACTTGTGCATTTATCATATGCAAAGTATTCATTTGTCAAAATATTTATTAAACATTCACTCAATCATTCAAAAGTTTATTTAATACAATTGAAGGGTAACATTTTATACCTTGAAATGTACAATTCATCAAAAAGTCCAAGTTGACAAATATTTACATAAATTATCATTTATCCTTATAAACACAAATTAAAAGGTTTGTACGTTCTTTTTGCAACATCATGTAACACCCCAATTTTCAACCGAACCTCTGTTCATATTTTACCTAATGTGTGGATCATCGCCCGTTGAAAATCAAGATGTTATTTAAAACCTTCTTTTGTCAAAACATTTTTTATTTATTTCACGTTTTGATAACTAGTCCTCGTATAATTATGTTTCTCATAACATAAGAGATCAAAATTACTATTTATTTTGTTCATCGATTTTCAATAATCAGAAAATCAGAGTTAAGTGAAATCAACTAAAATCTGAATTTATAAACCATAAATTTCAAACCACGCTGCAGAATTCCTTCAAAATTTATATTAAGAAGGTAAATGTTAAACATACAAAATCATTCGAAAACATGAGTCATTGAAGTCCAAAATCAAAATAAATACATGTAAATCGATTCAGTAAAATAAATAGAACACCACCTCTACAGTCTTCTATTCTGAACGACCTCCCTAAGAGGTGTCCAATCTGAATATAAGTCTTCTAACGTAGACTGTTGTGTGCTACACCCGACTATTCCTGAAAAATAAAATGAGAGTGAGCTCGAAAGTCCAATGGATCATTCCTACACATTACATGCATTATACAGACCCAATCCAAAACATTACAAGCACTTTCAAACATTAGGCGTTTTAAACATTCATTTGGTTTTGGTCGAAGTTTAAGACCGGAAGAGGGTTGAGATGTCTCTCGATATTCCATGTAATTTATTCCAATCATAATCGTAGAGGCCTCAAGTACCATCTAAAATCAATCATGTCTTAATATCACAGTCTAAAAGAAAGCACTTATCGCGACT
The DNA here is from genome assembly GCA_030144865.1 of Tinospora cordifolia. Classification (NCBI taxonomy): domain Eukaryota; kingdom Viridiplantae; phylum Streptophyta; class Magnoliopsida; order Ranunculales; family Menispermaceae; genus Tinospora; species Tinospora cordifolia. Next base: position 4,862 of record JAJIYU010015007.1, read on the forward strand.
CGTACCATTTTCCAAAGACTTCGAGCTATCGTAGGTAACTCCGGTTGGGAATACCAACGATCTGCCTTAGGGCTAGAAACTTTCAAGCAGTGACATATAGGAGATACCACCTTGATCCGCTTCAGGCTCAACAATCGCACGGGTACGTGAATTTTTAATGAACCTTCGTTTAGTTTTACAATCTAATTCAATCACACTAAACATCACACATATCATGGAAAATAAATCAAATAATGCAAGACATTAAAATAGTAAAATGGATGATCAAATAATGAAATCTAAATGCATAGTTTCCTAGACATACATGCAATGATTAAATAATTATTCGTCACACATCATTCAAGCATACACACAATTTAAATCAATATCCTAAAAATTCTAACCTAGAATTATTCAAACAAATATCTTGAATTTTAAATCCATATAATACATACGAGTAAGGAAATCACACCAACCTGAATTTTCGGATTTCCTTCTTTTTCCGTTCGTCGTCAATGCTCGTTCTCAAGAATGTCGATCTGAAATTTGAAAATGTATTATAATTATTTATAAGTTTCTAATTTCTTTATTTTAAATTAATTACAATAATTTTCCTAACTAAAGTTTCATAATAATTTCATAACTTTTTAATTTAGTAATTTTTTAACTAATCAGAATTATTTTAGTAATCAGTTTCATACATTAAAATTTATTAAATAATTGTTCTTTAATTTGTTAGTTTATATGATTTAAATAAATTATTCATATCTTTAAATAAAATAATTAGAACAAAATAAGACTTCTATTTGTCAAAATTTTAGTCTCTTCAGTGTTTAAAAATTTTATTCTTTTTTTTTATAAGAGATTTACGTTTTTAAAGGTTTATTAGTATTATTATTGTCCTTATTATTTTTATATATTTAACTAACTAAATAATTTAATCTTTACACTTCTAAATTTTCCTTAGTGTCCCTCTTCCCTATTAAAAGTGTTCTTAGTTAATTTAAAATTTTATTAAGACTTTCTTAATTTTAGGTTTTCTAAAATATTTATCAATTAAATTCTTAACTCTAATTTTCTATATTACTAATTTTTCTTTTTAGATTTCTGACTATTTAAAATTTAATTTAATTTAATTTTTTTTATAATTAGTTCTAGCTAAATTTTACTCAAGGTTACAAAAATAAAATAATTAAATAAATAAAAAATTGATTGAAGTAAATGCCGCACCTTTTGATTTTATTTCCGGCTTGAAGTTCACGTTCATATTCAAATAATCCAAATCAATCTTTGAATAGTGCTCAACCACGTTCAAAAATTATCGGTTACTTTTAGAAACTCAATATCTTTCAGTAACCAAATCGCATATCCAAGTTTTTCAACACTTTCAGCAGCTGAAATCACTTATCTTCTTCTTCGTTCCTAAATGAAACCATAATTTTTTTAAATCAAACTCCCAGAATTTTAAGTTAACTTCTGTGACTTATGTCCCATCCAACTACTCAATTCCATTCAAACAATTTATTCCTACGCACAACCAATTTAAAACATCCAAACCAGAAATTTAATATCTCACCTTTTCGATTTCAATGGTCGGCCAAAACCAAAAATTGAAGCCAACGAACCAGATGGTGTTCCCTCTAACTTTTGTTGGATGATCAACAGTTTAAGCTAAGACCCAACCATGCTCTAACTCAATCGTCTTTGAATCCAACCACGAACCAAAGAAAGAAATCCAAAACCAGAATTTAAATTCCTCCCTTTCCCTGCTTTTCAATGGTCGGCCAAACCAGAATCTAGTTCTTCCTCTATTTTCGCGATCTACAACCGAAAATTTGAAGCACACAACCATGCTTTGCTTTGTCTATCCTCTATTTTATGGTTTCAAAACCAGAAATTTAAGTTAAATTTTTCATTCTTGAGCTCGTTTCCCCATCTTCATCTTTCTACCCTTGATTTGAACTTGCCCAAACTAGAAAAACCAAACAATCAGTGTTCTTCTTCCTTTTCCCTTGATTCCCTTCTTCTTCGGTTTGCTTCTTCTTCAGTCGGTCGTCTTCTTCTTCTTCGGTCTTCTCCTTCAATCTTCTTTAATGGCAGCATCACCTTTTAAAGAGCAAAAGCATTCTGAAAAATCTGATTATCACCGCCAAACCTGAACAACCCCGAAATTTCCAAACTTCACTTCTCCACCGACCGACTCCGAGTAACCCAAAATTTTTGGGTTTCCAATCCAATTTTTCCCAGTTGTTCATGCTCTGTTCGACCGAAATCCAAATTTCTGGATTTTGAAATTTCCTTTTTTTTTTCCCATCCGACCATTTCCATAATTTTGATTTAATCTACTTATGACTTTAATTGGTTAATCACTTTTTTTTGTCTAAACTTTATTATAAGCTCCCATAAGTTAATAATAGTACCATCACATAATCCCTTTACCCCTTCTGAGTATAAATATTATTTTTTTATTTTTTTATTTTTTCAAGCATCAATTTATTCTAAGTTTCCACTTTCTACTTTTACCAATCAAGAATTTCATTTCATTCATTTTCCCATGTTAATTTAAACTAATGTTAGCTAAGAATTTATTTTTCTCTTGTTATCTACATATTTATATTTATATTTATATTATTATTTATTTTATTTTTTTTCTTTTTTGTTCTTTGTATTTTATAATCTCATCTTTCTACAAAATAATGTCTTATTTTATATTGACTCGCAACGTAACGAGCTCGCAAAATTTCAGGGTGTTACAATCTACCCCCCTTAAATAAAATTTCGTCCTCGAAATTTGAATAAAGTTATCAGAATAACGTATCCAACAGGTCATGATACTTCTATAGGACCATAACCACAGAACATTTTTTTTTTGTCCTGATGTTTTGTACCTTACGAGTGAATGGTTGATAGTTTGTCTCCCATAAATTTGATCCTACAGATATTAGATATCCTATCAGAAAATGTCAGGTGATAAATCTGGCATCGCTTATACGGCCATAGCACCACTACATGGCAATGTACACCACACTTCCGCTGCGCTACACTGATATTGAGTTCACGCGAAGACTTATCAGGATGTCACCCATCTTAATACTACTTTCGCCCAAGCACACTTAACTATGGAGTTTCGATAGGATCCAGTGCATCAGTGTTGGTATGATCGCACTCACTATTCCCTTGTTCTAATTTATCGGTAGGCAACTAACACAATCCTTTACAATAGTTTCTCATTTCTAGTCTAATAGTAAAATGGTTGCAAATTCTTGATGTCTATTTTAATTATATAATTACATATTTTTGAAACCCATGACCCTATGATACTTAATTCGAGCAATAAATGCATACACTATGGTCATGAACACATGTCTTCCCCTCTAGGAGTGAGGTTCATCTAAGTATAACTTTCATACAACTGGGTCGTGATCCTCCTGTTATGACTACTGAGAATCTAATACTAACGCTCTACTAGGACAATCTTGAGCTAAGTGTCCTGCCTAATTACAAACATAACACAACCCTAGTTTCTTGGTCAGCTCCTTTTGCTCACTGCTCATTTGTCTTGGTCTAGTCTATCGAGATTGCTGCCTATTAATTGTCTGATAATGTAACACCCCAATTTTCGACCGGACCTCCGTTCACGTGTGAATCGTTGCCCGATGAAAATCGAGATGCTACCTAAGGTTTCGTTCCGTCAAAATCTTTTTCTTCGAAATTAAGTTCATAACAGTTCGTTCTCAAGTTAATGTCTGTGTTTGTATTTTTAAAACAAATCAAGGATCAAAATCATTTCTCTACGTATTCATTCAATTTCACAAACAATGTATAATTGATGCAGCAGAAATACTTAAAAAATGTCCATTCAAACAAAAAATCATTAAACGAATGAAGTCATATAAAATAAAACGAACAAGTTAAAACCAACGTAATTATATTAAAACAATCCAGTAAAATATAGAAAATGAGACCTTCAAGTCATCTAGCCCGGACGACCTCCCCATGAGGTGTCCAATCAGAGTGCGGGTCTTCTGACGTAGACTACAATGCTCTAAGTCCATATTGTACCTGAAAGATAGAAATGGGAATGGGCTCGAAAGCTCAGTGGATCGATTCTACATATCAGATGCACTATACAGACTCAATCCAAAACATTACAAACACTTTCAAACATTAGGCGTTTCAAACATTCATTTAATTTTGGTCGAAGTCAAAACCGGAAGAGGTTTGAGATGCCTCTCGATATTCCCTGTGATCCAATCCAATCATAATCATAGAGGCCTCAGGTGGTACCATCTAAAACCAATCATATCTCAGTATCACAGTCCAAGTGAGGGTACTTATCTAGACTCGTACTATCTTCCAAAGACTTCGAGCTGTCGCAGGCAGCTCAGGGTGGGAATACCTACGATCCGCCTTGCGACTCGTCAATCGCACCGGTACGTGGATTCTTAAATAAACCATCGTCTTATATTTTTCGTTTTACAAACGATCTCAATCACATCAATCATCATACAATTACACTAGAACATATAACCCAAACTATACTTGCAAATTCACATGATAAGGTGCATAAATAAACAATGGAATCTGAATACACAGTTGCCTAGTCATGCATGCCATAATTGAGTGAATCTAAGTGCAAGATCAGGTCATAACTAATTATGCATGGACTAAATAGTTCATCACACATTACACATCATTCAAGGAAGTCAAACGATTTCAATTCAATTTCCAAGTAAAATTCTGATAACTTAGAACTATTCAATCAAATGCTTTAAATCTTAAATCCGTATAATACAAGTGAGCAAGGAAATTACGCTCACCTGATTTTGTCGTTCTTCAGGGCTCCTTGCTTTCCTTCGAGTAATCCGACATTATAGAATGTGCAAACCTGAAATTTAACACTTAATAATTTATCCTCAAATTTAAATGATTTCTCATTTAATTATAAAGTCTAAACATCAGTTTCCACTAATTTAAGATTATTCTTAATTCCTAAAATTTTGTATATTCTAATTAATATAATTTCTCGGTCCTTTGAATTTTTTTAATTTGAATTTCAAAACTTTAATAATTTACTCGTAAGCTTTTTTATAGAATTAGGTTTCTAATAACTTAATCTTCGTAATTTAAATAATTTATTAATACTATAATTAATTTAGTTACGAACAAAACAAGACTTCTAAACGTTACATATTTAATTCAACTAATTTAAATTATTAAATCTTGAACTTCTAATATTAAATAAAATTATAAATATGCCAGAAAATTATTTTTGCAATCCTAATTCAAAAGATTGATTAATTTAATTTTATTAAATCAACTTATCCTTATGTTCAATAATTAATTACATAATCTACTAAAATAAATTTCATACTATTTAAAATTAAAAATCTAAATTTTTACCTTGCATTATCTTCTTCGCGCGAACGACACCCACGGCGAAATCCCATCAAAGCGAAAGCATGTTCCTGAATCCATTGAACTCCAAATCACGCACAATCCAAGTTCGTCGTCTTCATCTAATTATTCATTCTTTCCTTCTTAACCAATTGCAACAGCAGCTGTTCACTTCACCCCATTCTAGTTGAACGTGAATCTAATTCAAACCAAATTTTCCAGCCCCTTATACATCTGTTCATCACCCTCACTACTCCAAAATCACATTCCAATAACCACAAAACCCAACTCAAGTCACCCAAAATCTCCCCTGTTCGTTGTACAAAACGAACACCAGCAGTAACAGAATTTCAAGATTGAAATCTCTTCTTCTTTTTCATTCACTGTTCGTCCAAAATTAGAAAATCACATCAGAAAATTAAATCACTACATTTCAGATTTCTTTGCTCTGTTTTATAACCCAAACCCAGAAATTTTTAGGAATTTTCAGCTATTGTATCCTTCACGTTTGCTGGACGCACAACCCAACCAAACTGGAGTTTGATTTCTTCTTCTTCAACAGACCACCAGCAACCCAAATCAATTCACACCCACAGCCCCCCCCCCCCCCCCCCCCCCCCCCCCCCCCCCCCCCCCCCCCCCCCCCCCCCCCCCCCCGCCGAATCTGCCTTCTTCTCCACTTCACCGTCTCCATTGCAGCAGCACGATTTTGCTCTTCATTCTTCGTGTGGCAGCTGCGACACATATTTTTTTTTCAGTTCGTTGTCCAGCAGCCACAAAAATTTCGAAGCTGAAATTTCTTCTTGTCTACCGCGCAGAGAAACGGCCAGCAATACATCTCTATTCTTCATTCCAAACACAGCTATCTCTCTTCTTCTTCGTCCCAACAAGGCCTCAATCCCCTGTTTCCATGTTCGAATCACATACTTCTTTTGTTCATACGATGCTCGGCCACCTAACAATCAGAATTTGAACCAGAAGATCAATCCTCTGTTTTTCATCTGTTCATCCACCACGGCAGCAGCTCCTTTTCTCCATGGCACAAGCAGTCCATCTTCTTCTTCTTTTCTGGTTTCTTCCTCTCTTTCCTCTTTTCTTCATTCTTCTTTTGATTTCCGTCCCAAACAATAGCAGCATCACTGCTGTCTTCATTTCCCAAGCCAGCAAGCACCACCAAATTTCCTCTGTTCTATTTTTATCCGACAGTAACATCAAAAACAGAAATTTCTAGTTTCCTTGTTCAAGATTCACGACCTCTTCTTTGATTCAATTTCCATCCCTTTGTTCGGTCATCAAGACACCACACACCAAAAAATACTTTTTTTTTTATTTTTTTCTGTTTTGATCATTTAATCATCTCACCAGTTCTTCCTTCAACTTCCAGAATCACCGCCTAACCAGACTTTTCTGGTTTGGTCGGGATTTCCATTTTTTTTCTCTCGACCGAAATTCAAGAATTTGATTTTTCTTATAATCTTAATTTGTTAATCATGTTACTTATTTAACAATTTAGTATAAGCCAATGCTAATTTATGTAAAAGCTTTAGTATATGGTAAATTTGTTAACCAAATCCAGAAGTTTATCATTATTATTATTTTTTTTATCCATATTCACATCTTCGATGAATTTCTAATTTGAACTTTTAAACTTTGGACCTAAATTTATATTCTCAAAATTGTTTATTATTATTTTATTTTATTCATTTACTTATTATTATTATTATTATTTTCATAAGAAATATTTTATTTTATTTACCCATTTATTTGCTCGCGACATGGTACGCTCGTCAAGTTTCAGGGTGTTACAGATAATCCCTAGTGCGGACGCCTCAAGGTTGCTAATTCTGTTTGTAACACCCCGATTTTCGACTGAACTTCCGTTCATGTGTTGTCTCACGTGTGGATTGTAGCCCGATGATAAATTGGAATGTCACTTATTTCTTTCTGAGTTTTACAAAATAAACTAATTCTCAAAATAAAATTAAAACATAAATACGAATAAAAACATGTAGCGGAATAAAATTTCGATCAAAAGCTTCGTTGAGCCTTAGTATTATTGTCAAAAGAGGTTTCATTTGTACATTGACAAAATTTTTGATTACATATAGTTAGCAAAACAAAAGGATGCAACAGCACACTGACTAGACTTACATATTATAGCGAAAGAGGAAGTATTGCCCAACTACTTTGAAAACAAAACAAAACTAGTGAAAATGACGTCCAGTCAAACCTCGTCTCGGTGGGTACCTATAAAATAGATATTGGGTGAGCTCGAAAGCCAAGTGGATCATCTCTACACATCACAAGCATTATACAAACCAAAATCCAAAACATTCAAACACTTGCACACATTATATGTTTCAAACAATTATTTGTTTCAGTTGTGGTCTACGACCGAAAGAGGGTTGAGATGCCTCTCGGTATCCCCTGTGATCTCGTCTAATCATAGAGAGTCTCGAGAAATTATCTAAAATTAGTCAAATCCTTAGTGTCACTGTCGGGACCCCTTCCCTAGGATGAAAGGCGAACCGACCGGCACAATATCCCAACAAACCCGCTCGTAAGCCGAGCTTGCCAAGACACTGTTAAGCCTCAATCATACTACCTACATTACACACTATCAGAGTAATCATAAGTAATGCAGAAGAATTAACATATGAACGCCAATAAGAA
>JAJIYU010015008.1:0-12908 GCA_030144865.1 Tinospora cordifolia
GCATCAAGTTGATTAGGTACAATAATTCGGTAAGAACAATGATCAGTCCATTATTTTATACCCTTAGCCACATAGAGTGAACACATATTGAATAATACTTAAAAATCCATGAGGTATGGAATAAAACATTAAACACATTATTAAAATTGTTTGGATAAGTCTCCGTGTGATAGTGCTCATAATGCAAAATTTGAGGAAAAGTCAATAACCAATATCATGTGTGGAAATGATAGCCTGCTCTTTTTCCAGTGTTGTTTTAGTTTAGATATTTAATTTTTCATTATATTGAAATGAATTGTTAGGGTCATACTAGTAAGTTATTGTTTTTTTGAAATATATAAACGTCTATGTGAATTCTAGAAGCATGCTCAACTATTGTGAATGTCATGATTAATTAACTCTAATTTAATTCAGTCGATGTCCTATATGTGGTGACACATCTCTTGTTATTAATATATTTTTATTAGTATGCATATACTTGAAATTTATTTATTTTAATTTTGTTGTAACTTTCTATTAAATAAAGACAATTAAGTTGTTAACTTTGTACCAGTATGATGTATCTGTACTTGATCATCGTGAGTATTATTCCTAGAGAAGTAGGTTTGACATTGTGTATTCATATTTGATTACTGTAGATAGATCTTTGATTGTGATAGGCAAAGTTTAGGATTATGAATTGGTATAGTACCATTTTCACGTATGATCTGAATATAGTTTTGTTTAAGATCTATTCAGGAGTGCCTAGGTGGTTATGCCTTCATGAAAATATGTCCTTGAAGGTTGGTATTCACTTTAGGTGGTGTTCCTCGACTATATCCTAAACCAATGGATATCACATTGGGGATAGTTCTTTCAATCTTAATGTTAATCGTAAATAAGAAAGTGTTTCAAATGTTTCAATTTTTAATGGATATAACACATGTGATATGTTTAGATTGATCTACTAAACTCCTTAAAGCTCATTTCTTTCATTTTATCTTTTAGGTATTTTTTTATTAGAGTTGGTGCATATATTTTTTAGGTGGAAATGGTGTGGATAGCCTCCCTAACAAGGCTACAAATAGATTTTGTTTAATGTTGGCCCATAAGCCTTAGATTTTAGTTGGATTTCAGTTTATCTTAATTTAATGTTGATGCATCGACCAATGGATTTAGACCCTAGAATGGTATTTGATTATTTATTTTATCTTGTTATTCAGAACTGTTTCATTGGTATTTGATATGTTTTATGATCGCTAGTTGAGATTTGATAATGATGTAGCATTCTATCCTTTGATTGACCCCAATTATGTTCTATAATGTATCTTATTACTATTATTAACACTTAATGACATTTTAATAATTTAACTAACTCTGGTGTAGTTGGGTGATCAGAGGTCAAGGTGTTATATTCTGTCAACCTTAAATAAAATTATAGCCAAGGCATAAGTCATGAAGATGTGGTCCGTCCGTCCTACATACTATAGTCAATTGTACTTAATCGGTTTTAAGTTCAAGGGTGTTAGATAATGAATAATGTTATAATTATAAATGAGGTGATAAAAAGGTTGAATAGACAAAAGAAAGTGATATTTAAAGCTAATTTTCCCATGTCCTATGACTTAGTAAAGTTGTTTCCTTGAAGTTTTTAGGAGAAAGTGGGCGAATTGGATAATGGGTTGTGTGAACTTGGTGACATGCTAAGTGGTTATTAATGGTTGGCCAACGTGTAACATTTCTTTTTATAAGAAGGGGTCTAAGAGGGATATATTATCCCCTATTTTGTTTACATTGGTGGTGAATTACATGGGAAAAAGGCTTACAAAAATACAATAAAAATATATTGTTCGCGATTTTGTCCCCGGAAGAGAAAAAATTGGAGATCACATACCTTTAGTTTGTAGATGATACCTTGCCGTTAACAATTGCAGATGAAGGCTTAATCTTCAATACTAACCAACTATTGCAATACATTTGTATCATGTTTGGTTATTGCATGAATCTAGTTAGATATCCATTAGTGAGTATTAATGTGGATTTGAAGGTTTTTCTTAGGGTGGATAATGAGGTTCGATGTTCAGCGGAAGAATGGCATATGAACTATCTTACCCTACTATTAGGGGAAACATCAAATGCATAGTATTTTTAGGAGATTTTGATGATGAAGATAGGTAAAATGCTTAATGGATAGAAAAGTACATAGTTGTCATCATTTTAGTGTATTGATGACCCTCTAGATATTTTTCATGTCAATTTTTAAAATCTCAATAAGGGTGGTCAACAACATGGAAAAGAGGTTTAAGGCATTTATATGGAAATGCAAAAGGAGCACAAAAATAAGAGGTCGAGGTAGCAGTTACAGTGATTTGTGGGAAGCAGTTATGAGATTTAGAAGAACCCCAAGCATTGTGGGCTAAGGTAATTTGCAACATCAATGACAATTTAAAAGAGTAGTTGGGGTAGTATAATAAGAAAAAGGAACATTTTGTTACCTATAGAAGTTCATTGTCTTCTTGTACCCTCGAGTTTTTCACACATTTCACTCAAAATAGGACAAGCTCATATTTCGATTTGGAGAAGACCCTTGGCTAGGGAACCATGAATGACAAAAACACTTCCTAACTTATATAACATTTCCATTGCCAAGAATAAACTAGTCTCATTTTTTGCCTCTCAATATTACTCAACACACGAAATCATCGGATTTATTTTCCCTTCGAAACCTTGTAAATAGGGAAATTAGAGAAACTGGAGAATTGTTGGACAACCTTATCGTGGAAGCCTCTAATGCAGCCTAAATTGAAAAGGTGATACAAAAATCCTTATTTGATATATTATGTATGGTATCCATTTGTAGTATCTTCCACATTTCAAGCATAATTTGGTAATTCAAAACACTAGGCTTAGTTTTTTTATGGTTGCTTGCTTATTGAAATGTCAACATGTGTGACTTACCACAGAGACGTGCACATCCTTGTGCATGTCATCACATTGTTGTATGTTGTGCTTGGACACAAAGAAAGGGTGGATCACATTTTCACGAGAGTGTAGGTTTGCTGAAGAAATATAAAAAAAAGTGACGAACCTTTTCAGGAGATATGTACATTACTCCAACAAACAATGAAGAAACGCTTTCATTGTCACACCTTTCAAGCAGGTAGAGAAGGGAACTGATCTTATTACATTGTATGTTATATTTGTTATCAAGTTAGCAAAGAACAATATACTGCCTTGTGATGAAAGTAATGATTTTAACTTGAGCTCGACCTCAACCTCAACCTCCATCTTGAAAGATATAAAAGCTAAAGACATGTAGATGGACCTCGACCTCTCCATGGAAGGGAGGGATTCTATATTTTGGGGTGACTTCTCAATTGGGATCTATATTTTAGGCATTAGCATGTAAATACGTTTTATTTGTATTATTGATATAATCTCTCTTTCTATATGAATAAAGTATTTATTGGTATTTTTTTTAATTTTTTAAAATGAAATGAATAGGCCTTTGATTTCGGCCCGACCCATCCTCTTGGTCCAGGCATTGCCTGGATGGATCATGCCTCAACAGAGCCCTAACGGTTAAACAAACTCTTCCCTGTCGAGTGAAAAGGAAACTCGCGAACACTGAACGCTCACTTCGAACTTTCAGGCTTTTGCCATGGAAGGAGCTTCGACCGAAAAAGTCCAAGAGCAGGTCTCGGAGACCTCGGCTTCTTCTACTGCAACCAGTGAAGCTTGTATAACAAAACCGGAAGATCTCGTCGCCAAAGCAATAGCTCCGGTGAAAAAGGAGTTCCTTCGTCCTCCTCCGTCCAGGATTATAGCTGACGGCGCTAACGACGAAACAGCGGCTGCTGTGAGACCTAATGGAGTCTCTTCTAACGTTGTCAAGGAGAAGAAGTCGAGGCGGCAATTGAAGAGGGAGCGCCAACAGGTTTTTTTTTTTTTGCCTAATTCTTTGGTGCTTTTCGTTTTTAGTTTAATGAGTGAATTACAGTGATAATTAATGATTATAATTTGGTAAAGAACAAATTCGTCTCGTATAGTGGGATTCTGATACTATTGCAACGAAGTTCTTGGTGGTGAATAGCTGCATCTCCGAATGAAAATCCAATAAAATAGAGCAGTTCATTTGCAGTGTAGTGAAGTAAAAAGTTTCCCTTTTTTTTTCTTTTTTTCTTTTTTCTGAACGAGAACAATCTGAATAGTTGCAGTTTTTAATATGAAAAACGATTGATTTACTCAACTTTTTCCAAATGTTTTTTTCTTTCTTTTAAAAATCTTTCCGTACTTATTTACTTGTGAATGATTCCTTGGTTGCGAATGCTTACACAGTTATTATTAGGTGGCTGCAGGACTTGCGGCTCTTTAAATAGGAGTATGCAAATAAATATACTTTTTTGGGTTTATCATGATTGCTGTTGATGGACCGTGTTAAACAAATGAGTTGGTCTTAAATTTTCCAGGAAAAGAAATCTGCAGGACATATATGTCCTGAGGTTGCGAGGGCTGGAAATGCCAATGCATGCCGTTACGGTTCCAGTTGCCGTTTCAGCCATGACTTAGAAGCCTTTAAGGCTCAGGTACTCTTATATTTATTTCTATTTTCAATATGTAATTTCTTGAGGACCCCGGAATTTGTATCACTAGCTTGTTGCCAGAACATTTTGATGGATTATGTTCTTTATTTGCAGAAACCGGCAGACCTTGAGGGAAATTGTCCCTTCCTCAGTCTCGAAGCACAGTGCCCTTATGGATTGGCATGTAGATTTTCAGGTACGCATGGTCTTGATATGCAAGTGGAGACGGTGAATTCTCAGCGAAAGAGTTCTGAAGTCAACGGGCTAAGCAAAGATGTTCAGAAGCTCTTGTGGAAGAATAAAATAAGCTTTCCTAAGGCCAATGCGCAGCTCAAACTCCTTGGTCTTTCAGTATGTTTGATCAAGTGTTTAACTTTCTTTTTGTTTCACAATTTCGAATGACATTGGTTTGGCATGCTTGTAAGGAAATTGAAGGACACATTTGGTATAGGTGACTAGTTTCTTTTTCATGTGGACGTGGATATGTGCTTTGTTTTTTTAATATCTCATGTCATGCTCTATTTTTACAACTAGCACATCCATATCTTCTTAATTATAGTCTTCTTGTTTTGGTTTTGTGTTGGTTCTTTGATTATGTTGGCTGTTGCCTATTTTATTTCTGGTATATTTATTGGTATAGAGATGTTGTGCAGGACAAATCAAAGACAAAAAAGTCAGAAATTGAGGATGAAAAAGGTGATCAAGCAACTCTAAATCCATTTCAAGCTGCTAATGTGAACAATGGGAATGAAGTGAATTGCACTTCTGTAAATGGTGAAGAGTGCTCTACTGAAGTGCCAGAGGAAGAGGGACCTGCAGATGATAATGATCGACGACCTCTGAAGATGCCAAAAGTTCCCCTCGATGAAAAGTGCTGTTCTGAAGAAAGATTCAATGGTTGTCTTTCTTTTCTTGTCTTTTCCTTTTGAGAATTTTCTTTTTATGTTTTTGTTTAACGTAGCTTGTTCATGTGACAATTAAAACAGAACCAAGTACCATGGAAGAAGATAGTAAACAAAATGGAAAACATGGTGAATCAGTAGTGATCACAGCTGATACTCTTCCCCCAGAATCTGATGCAAGCCTGAAATTACACCCCCGTGAGAAGAAGCTAATTGACTTCAGTGGGAAGCTCTTCCTTGCACCACTAACAACTGTTGGGAATCTTCCCTTTCGAAGAGTTTGTAAGGAGCTAGGAGCAGATGTAACTTGTGGTGAAATGGCCATGTGTACAAATCTATTGCAGGTTAGAATGTAATGTGGTAAATTTTGCATGTTGGTGTTACTAAAGTACTCAATGACATAGATTGATTTAAGTGGGCCTGAAAAATTTAGGTACCAATACGAGTCAACCATTCCCCGCGGTTGTTTTGAAGCATGTTTGACTGTATTTTCTGGTAAAATTATCTTGTTAGAACTGAATCAACATGGAAATAACTATATTCATTCAAAAGAACTGCTCTTCCTCGAGCAGCTAAACCCTTTATTGCTTAAATTTCCCAGTTTTCTGCCTTGATTTGCTAGCCTGGGCCAGGTAGGCATCATACATGGTGCAGGATACTAGTACTAAATGCTTTTAAGTTCTGATCAATTTATAAATTTTTTGTTACAACTTCTTGTAACAAAAATAGATGTGGAACATGTGCTTGTTCTTCATCATGGTTTTGCTTTCTTGTTAAATTAATTTTTGTAAGTTTCAAGTGAGAATTGGTTATGTTCTTTTTTTTTTTAATAAAATTTCAATATTAATTAGGGGCAAGCTTCGGAATGGGCACTGCTGAGACGACATTCATCTGAAAATCTATTTGGTGTACAAATATGTGGGGCATATCCTGACACTATTGCACGCACAGTTGAGCTTATAGAACGTGAATGTGATGTTGATTTTATTGACATAAATATGGGGTGCCCAATTGATATTGTTGTGAATAAAGGTGCTGGATCTTCTCTTCTTACTAAGCCTTTGAGGATGAAGAGCATAATAGAGGCTGCATCTGCCACAGTGGAGAAACCCATAACTGTCAAGGTACTTGTTTCTTAAAGGTTATCTTATGGGGAATATCATGAGCTATATTTAGAAGCAGCATGTTTTTCTGTCCTCTTTTTGGGCTGGGTAGGTGGTTTCATTCTTTTAATTTTTTATTTTCCTAGTAGTTGGAGATATAAGGATGTCTAAAGTAGCTGAATTTTCAACTTTCATGTGTTTGCCTGAATTTCATGTTCTGTTGTTTATGTCATCAGTTTTGTTCATCCATCACACTACTGTGAATATTTTGCTGCACTTGTTTACTGTTCCAGGTACGAACAGCTTATTTTGAGGGAAGAAATCGAATTGACTCATTGATTGCTGACATTGGCAAGTGGGGAGCTAGTGCTCTAACAATACACGGCCGGTCACGTCAGCAGCGTTACAGCAAACTGGCAGATTGGGATTACATATACCAATGTGCAAGGAAGGCCCCTGATTCATTGCAAGTCCTGGGAAATGGTGATGTTTTTTCATATGTACACTGGAACAAACATATAAATGACTGCTCCAAGCTTTCTGCATGCATGATTGCTCGAGGAGCATTGATTAAGGTTATACGTCTGTTGAAACCTCTTGTACTCTCCATAATGATTGGGTGTTTATGAATTCTTAAATCATTATATACTTATATTCAATCATTAGTAATTTCTTCTCCTTTAAAATAGTTTTCTTTTTTTTTTTTTTTTGGGTCGAGGTTTGAGGATTAGTGATCCATGGATAATTAAGTTTTCTCGTGCAGCCTTGGATATTTACTGAAATCAAGGAACAGAGGCACTGGGACATCACTGCTGATGAACGATTGACTATTCTAAAGAATTTTACCTGTTTTGGCCTTGAACACTGGGGTTCTGATACAAAAGGTATGTGTCAATCATCATTGAATGAAAGCTGCTAATAGTTAAATTGTTAGATTTATATTTGTGTGTATTGAAATTATATTCTCTGTGATTTATAAAAATATGTGCAGCATTTGGTCAACTAGATAGTAGGCATTTCTCAATTTGATTCATTGCAATTATCATTTTTCTGGTGACTCTTCTTATGTTCTTACTTATTCTACAGTTTTCTGAAAATGATGCTTTGCCACCCAACTTGAACATTATTTTGCATTTCATCAAGTTACTTTAATTTCAATTTTTATTACTCTCAGAAGTTTCTACGAAATCGGAGGCTTGATCCTGTCTTGAATTACTCCAATTTTTTGAGAAATAAAAAAGGAAAAAGATAATTCAAATTTATGCTATATGGTTCAACACACTCCATTTTGAAAGGGCCCTCTAAGGAAAAGAAAATTTCAGTTTGTCTATCTCAGCACTCCAATCATTTTAGGAATACAAAAAAATAAATCTTTGCCTTGTTATTCCTCAACCACTATGTGCAACTCTGATATGCCGGTATGAAATATATCTTTTATTCTTTAGGCCAGTCGTATATTTAGTCAAAGCTGATATGAGTCCACTAACGTGTTACCTACAGGAGTGGAAACAACAAGGCATTTCTTGTTAGAGTGGCTTAGCTACACATGCAGGTACATCCCTCTAGGTCTACTGGATATTATTCCTCAACAGCTGAACTGGCGTCCACCTAGCTACTACGGTCGCAATGACCTGGAGACACTAATGGCCTCAGATTCTGCAGCTGACTGGGTATGAACCTTACGTGTTCCAACTTGGTTTGTTATGTATATAAATCATGCTTAACAATGTACTTATTTTCACGAACGGATACTTGTTTGTTTCACTTTCACTCTACATGCAGATAAGGATTTCTGAGATGTTGCTTGGCAAGGTTCCGGCAGGCTTTACATTTGCTCCTAAACATAAGTCAAATGCCTATGACAGGGCTGAAAATGGGTGAGTTTTTGTCATCTGATGTACTGCAACTTCTCCTGATTTTCATGCACCGTGCTTGAAACAGGTGAAATTCCCGGGTCGGGTTTGGTTTTCTTCAAATTTTTGCTGTGACTAATGTTTTCTATTCCTAGAGTGGATGCCAAGTAAAGGCATTTATCTCATATAATGTACAAACATTGTATTTAATTAATATTTTTAGCTTGCCAAGTGAACCAAAGTGGCACAAAGTGTCCCATTAACAAAAAAAAAAAAAAAAAAAAAAGGAGAAAGGTATCTAGACCTTTGAAGAAAATATGAAATTGAAATTGTAACAATGTAACCTTTTTGGCCTTCTACATAAAAAATCTGACAACCCTTTCTGTCGTTTTTTGTTTTCTATCTTCTTTGTTTCTTTTCCCAACAATTTAAGTGATTTTCATTAAAAAAAATTGAATAAACAATACTAATATAGAATTTTGAGTGATCTCAACCTAAATGATCAACTTAATTTAACTCAAAATAGATCGAGTGGTTTGAGTTGAGTTAAGTTTTGATTCAATTCAATCAAGTCTGACATGCCCCTTATAAATGGCAATGACTACGATAGACAACGGGTTATAGCAATTTCTACATCTCCAATCAAAGCTGTTTGAAGAAGTTGTACTTCTCAAGAAGGAGATTGTATTCTAAATTTCATTAGAAGCCATTGAACATTGACTTGCTACAAGTATGAAAGAAAAAGAAACCATCAATGGTGAACTCTGTCAAAACTCAAAGTAACTGTAATGCAATCAACTTTGTCAAAATAGACCAAGGGCTGAGCTCTTGGAATCTGGGTGCTGTGTAAAGACCTGGCTCCTCGTATAAAGCAGAGCAGAAGCGAAATCGTACAGCTTTGTTGAGCGGAAGGGGCCTTGGAATGATGGTGGTATTGACATTGGTTGCGCTTGCTTCTGATGTTCTTGATAAGAATGATAAAGTGACTTGTCAAACATCAGTATCATCTTCAGACTTCCTCCAGTGCTGGTAGCACCCCAACACGCACTTTATTAAGAGTTATCGTGGAGCCGAAGCCACGTGGCTTCCTCTTTTTCTAAGGTAATTTTTTGGAGAATTTAGGCCAATTATCTTCAATTATAGAATTAGTGTTTAATATTTAAAGGTCTGTTTGGTGGCTAAATTTATTAACTACTTACTATTTTTCATATTGACAGAAAGATTTTTTTTTTTTGGGAAATATATATATATATATATATATGCTTATCTTTATTTGGTGAAAAAATATGGGGGTCAAAAATTTTACAAAATTTCTTCATATTTTTTTATTAACCAAGTATGAAAAATTAAAATTTTATTACGAATTATAATTCTATGAGAAAAAAATTTTTTTTTTCACTAATTAAACACATTTTTAAGATGTTAGGTATCAATATAAAAAATATGTATGACAAGACAATGAGTTGCACTTGGGCCAAAATGGCGATGATATTATTATTTATTTATTTATTTATTTTTTATGTGTAGTTAAAAATATAATATAAAAATATATAAAAAATAAAAAAATTAATAATGTTTGATGTTGATTTTATGTTAAAATATTATAAATTGTATAATGTTTTAATGTATAGGGTTACATATGCGTCCATTATTTTTTCATTCTTACCGGATTCGGATCTTCTGTTCGGTTGCTGTAGGTGCACCAATACAGACCAAAAGTAAAAAATATATATATATATATATATAAATATATATATGTAATTTTTTTAATTTTTAATTTTCTTAAAGCTAAGTAAGAAATTCCGGCTCCGCCATAAGCACGAGAGAGAACCCGCGGAAATCAAATCTCTCGCACTACGCTCTCTTCCTCTTCTTTTTCTTTTATTTTTGTCATTTAATTTTATTTATGTATTTATTTTTTAGTTTTTGTGCTTTAATTGGAGCAGGAGACAAAAGTAGTAGCAAGGAGAAAAGGGCAAAAAAATTAAAAAATTAAAAAAAAGTAGAGAGTAGTTAATGAGGAAAAAGAAATCATCAGATGTATGTTTTCCCCCTATTTAAAGTCATCTTCTTTTGCATTTCCCCAATTTCTCATCTTCTTTCCTCTTTGCTTCTTTCGAGGGTTTGTGTTTCTTCGTCTTCCGCTGATAATCGCCAGATCTAGAACCCTCGGCCACTCCCAACACCAAAACCGACCGTTGAATCCCCTCCATTTCCCGCCCTTTTTCGCTAAAACTAGCCGTTGGTTTTCAAAAAAAGAGGCGCGCTTGTTTCCGTTTGTTTGATACCTGTGTTGGTAAAGGCTGGTTGGTTTTTTGGCGGAAATGTCGGTTGCCGAAGCGGAGCAGAAGAATACCGAAGAAGAGAAGGTTGAGAAGAAGGAAGAGAGGAGCGGAGAGCTGTTGTTCTGTGGTGGAACGAGTTGGGACACTATCGGTAAGAAAGGCTCGCCGGCCGACGGCAACTTGGTGTCTCCCACTCGGTTGCGACCGCTTCTTGGTGTTGATGTTCGTTTTGTGGCTTCTGGTTGCAGTGAGTTTCTGGTCTTTGATCTTTTTTTTTTAAATATTTGTTTGAAATCATGAATATTGATAGCCCATGAGTGTCTGGTACTAGTTCGTGATTTTCTATTTATATTGGCGTTGGTTTGATTTGTTGATGGGTATTCTCTATGATGCCTCCATTTAGCTTCGGTTCATTGCGTGGCATTGGACGCTGAAGGTCGCTGCTATACCTGGGGACGGAATGACGTATTGTTCATTAAAATTTTGACCTTTTTCTTCGTTTGTTTGCTTGTTTGTTTGCGGATCATAGCATTTCTAATGAAATATATTGGCACGCAGAAGGGGCAATTGGGTCATGGGGACAAGATTCAACGTGATAGGCCTACAGTTGTGTCTGAACTATCGAAGTACGTTGTCAAAATTTTTATATGTTTATTTATTTTTATTCTTCTGCATAATGTGCTAATCAGCTGGAACTTGGGATCACTAGATGCCTGAGCGATTCATGATGGGATTACTCATTGTTGACCGGAGGCTTTGTCCTTCGTGCAATGTAATGACTACTTCACCATGAGCCTAAACCAATAACAAAAAGAAAAATCACCTTAGGAATATATGCTCATGAGAGTTCATAAACTTAGCTCAAATACCATATGTGGGTTCTTTAATTATGACTACTACTTCACCTTTCTTTGCTTTTCTGTCTTTAAGGTGTTTATTTATTTATTTATTTTGTTTGACTTCCATTAGTTATCAGGCACAGAGACATCAAAGCCCTAGGTGCATGATCATAGTGGTCTTAGGTTTCCTTCCTAGTGGAAAGCTTTGAAAACTGATTGGATTCTTGAATGTGTGTTAACACTTAGCCTCTAATGGATGCATTTATTGGTTACAACTAAGATGTTGAATTGTGTGTTACATGAAGCTTTTGAAAATTAGAATATTATTGACTTACTATGAAATTTTTTTGGCTGCAGATATAAAATTGTTAGAGCAGGTGCTGGAAGAGGACATACAGTGGTGTTAACTGATGATGGAAATTCCTTTTCTTTTGGCTGGAATAAGCATGGACAACTTGGGTCAGGTTCAACGAAAAATGGTAAATTCCTCCTCAAATAATGCATATGTTCCATGATCAGTTTTGTGTGGTAGTTACTATTTCATGAGTCTTCAATGCTTGGAAATGCATAAATATGGTTTAAATATTCTGAAATGATATTTTCACATTCCTTCTCTTGGGCCATCTCTTTATCCTTGAATGTTATGTTTGCAGCTGAGTCCTTTGTAGTGAATCGGCTTATCTAATGTAATGCAAGGTGAATTAGATGAGAAATGATTTTTTGGGTGGATTTTTGTCGTACTTCATGATGTGTTTTGCTGTCTCATAGCGGTTTTCTCATTGTTTTTTTCTAGACTGTTGCCACTACTTTCATTTGATAAGTTATGATTATTAACATGTTTTGGAAGATACATGAAGCTAGCGGGCACTTCGAAGGAGAACCATTGTTTCTTGGGCAGATTCTGTAGCTGTTAGAATCTTGAATCATGACTGAATTATCTGTATCTTTTGCCTTTGCCTATCTCAATGAGCAGAAAATAAAGCCCTCATTTTCTGTTGAATAGTAGTTTCCGTAAGTTTTAAATGAGCCCCTCAAAAGGTTGATGCAAATGAATTTTTTTCTATAAATTTTGGAATAAATGATTGTCCTCTTGAAATTAGTTTGATAGTATTTTCTTAGGTCTCATGGTGGGAGATTCATGCCTAAAAGTCTCATTTGATTATTAGATAATTTCTCACATTATTGAAATGCATATATAATACTTAATTTTAAAAGTTAAAAGTAAGATATACAAAATCTATAATGTAGAAAATATGCATTTTTAACTCTTTAAAACAGATATTTTTACAATTACTATAAGATTGAGATGCATTCCGATTCATCTTAGTCATTTTACAATTTTCTTTGAAATGAGGTGTACATTA
>JAJIYU010015009.1:0-12941 GCA_030144865.1 Tinospora cordifolia
GTTTAGCTTTACTTGGGATAATGCTTACCCACTGTCAGCTCAACTCGTAATCTTTATAGCCAAACAAAACATTTGAAAACATATTTCTTTTGAAAAACATCCTTTCAAAATGATTTTCAATTTCAAAATAGGAGGTAGGTCATTCTAAGTTAACTTGAGTTAAGGGTCTTACTTGATGAATCAACTCTTTCTAACTCTATCCAAGGCACCTATAGCCTAGGCTCTGATACCTCCTTTGGTATCAGAGTAGTTCCTTTCGCCTAGTAACCTATCAACTGAGCTCTGATACCACCTTTGTAACACCCGCCTCTCCCACCCTATTTGTCCGGCATGCTGTTCGTCGCGTGCTTATACGTTGGACATTCCTTTATTTCTTTCCTCGAGCTGCCCGGGAGCGGGCAATGTCACTTTTCTATCTCTTTTCTTTTCTAAATCCCAACTTTTGGAGACTTGTTGAGGAATAATAACTCATATACCGATTTCATAACACACAAGTGAAGTCATTGACATAAATAAATCAACATAATTGATTTGATAATCAAATATTCAAGGGTTACAAAACATTCATATTTGTTACAATGAAAATAACTTTAAAATTTAACAAAAGGACTTAGGGCTAACATGCCCCACTCAAACACTTTATGGATTTTGAAAAGTGGAATTTGAGTTAAAACTATCATGCGACCTTTTTCTTTATCTGAAATGTTAGAAAATGAGAGAGAGCTAAAGAACCCAGTGTATCTTTTCAAATATTTAAGTTATTATTTCAACAAACCATCCATGTCTAAACACTATTATATAAGAGGTGATTTAAACAAATTACTTGTTTATAGTTGACATTAAAACTAAAAGGAGTTTTTTTCAATATCCCCCATTAGGTTCTAGAATATCAAAAGTAACCCCATAGGCCAGTTACCTATTTATAATCCTATCTTAGGAAGGAAAGTCTTATCTCGACTACCAGTCCTAGCTCATCAACCCACCATGGGTGAGAATATCCATAACTATATCCTCCATCGCCGATATGTGGTTAGGATCTTTATTAATGTTTTTTAGTGATAAATCACACAATTAATCAGATTAAATTAGGCATACAATATGTAAGAATGGTAGTATTCTCTCAACAACATTCTTGACCATGTTATATAGCATAGTTCAAGTTATCATACGTATCATGCATCATTGTTCATAAATTCTAAGTATCATGTGTATTCATGGCATATCAAGTCTTATAGAGCATTTGCATATAACAATAATATTTAAAAGACAATCACACATGCACTTTATTTAAATTGAAATAATAAAGTATAACTTAGAAATCATTTCCACCTTTTATGCTAATCCTTTTGATACTTGATGGCACGAGCTCTTTGAAACCTATGTTGAACCTTCAAATCTCCTTTGTTGCTCAACACAACTTCTAACACATAATATGTGCAAAGTTTTGTTTCTCCACCTTCCTACTATTGGAATTATTATCTAGAATGGCCATAAAATAAAAAGAATGCCAAGAAAAAGGCCAAAGGGCAAGAAGAGAATTGGTTTATTCTTGTTGGGAAGAAGATAATGGCGCTTATGCTTAGGTTTACATAGAGTTCCAATAGGCATGAATTGGCAAGTTTGGGGTGACTTCATTGTAGAAACATTTCTAAAACTCCTCCCCTTTCTATTTGATTTGTTTCCTATGCATAAGAATTAGTAATTAAAGGACTCCTCATTACTAGTCAGGACAAGTGTCTTCAATGATTACCTAAAAAAGAATAATGGGGTGAGCTTAAGGTCGTGTTTGGTAACTCTACTTCTTAAATATTTAGTACTCTTTTTTTAAGACTTTTTATAATAGAACTTATTATATAAAAGTTTATTTAAAAATGAGTGTTTGATAATAAAAATCAAAAAGCTCTTATTTAAGAGTAGAGCGTTTGATAAGCAACTTTCACATACTCTTATTTATCTCTTATTACAAGGGTAATTTATGTCATTTGTATAAAAATATTATTTTTATATAAAAATTGTTAATAAATTCAATTATACTATACAATAAAATTATTAACGATATGAACATAAATTATTCTTCTTGACAAAAAAAAATAAAAATTAAAAAAATTAAAAAAAATCTATGTGACAAGCTTAGGATAATTAAAGAATATATCACACAAATTATATCTACGCATATCATTTAGGTGAGCGAAATCGTTATTATTATACCTATATGTTGCTTGATAAGAGAATCGCGCTTGTACTTATACACCTAAAAAAATGCAAGTTTAAATTTATTCGTCAAATTTTATTAATTTAGTTGCAATAAACAAAATATAATTAAGATTACAAGTAGTTGACTCATAGGGCTTTTATACATAAGAAAAAAACCAAAAATTATCATGGATAAAAATAATAATAATAAACAAAAGCGGCCCCCCCCCTTTTTTTTTGCATTGCCCTATGGATCTTGCCCCATTGTAATAACAAATTTCTCATATTTTACTAAATTTAATCCCATCAAATAATTTTCAGTGGTTTCAAATTTTTGAGTATAGAAAGCAACATCGGAATCCTAAACTATACTCATTAAAAAATTTGGGTAAAAATTAAACAACATCGGATGCCTCAAATGCAACAGCACTGCACTTGGATACCATGAGAAACCAAACCATGAATGTCTGACTTTCCTGTTCAGTTGAAATCAACGAATGCATTTCTTCCTCCTTTCTTCTCTTCGAATCTTGAAATATTTGAGTGTTCTTCAATAGTAGTGTAATACCCTGAAAGTCTATGAGACGTCCACGTCACTAGTGAACAACGAAAGTTGAATAACAAACCCAATAAACGAATCAAAACGATCAAAAAGACCCAACAACCATGTATCATAAGTCTAAATGAGTGTAAGAGTGATGCCAATCCGAGAAGCGCAAGAAATGGTGATGAAAAACACCGAATACCAGAAATTCCATTCTGGTGACCACGGTCAACCCATAGAGATCGCGGTCATTGCGTAGCAAACTCAGAAAACACAAAAAAAACACCATTCTGGTGACCGCGGTCGGTCACACAGTGACCACGGTCATCGCGATAGAAACCCAGAAAATCAATAGAGAAATACACATTGGTGACCGTGGTCTGTGAAATAGTGACCGCGGTCATCACATGAAAAAACCCAGAAAAGGAAGATGCACAACGTTCTGTCGACCGCGGTAATCACACAGTGACCGCAGTCATTGAACAGTGACCGCGGTCATTCGACGTTTTCTATATAAACCAAAGGTGCGCAAAAAACCCTAGATCTGGTATTTTCTGCCACAACTCACTGGTTTTCTTCCCTAGCTCTCATCTAACTCTTTTGCTTCATTTCTTGAGTGTTTTATTGAGTTCTAAGGGTGGTTTGAGCTCCTTCAAACCATTATCTACCGTCTTCAAGCTCAGATCCGCCAAGAACAACATCAACAAGGGTGGATTCGAGTTGAAGCAAGCTTGGAAAAGGCTTTGTGCTAAGGTAAATCTAGAAAACCCCTTTAAGATCTTGTTTCCTTAGCTTTCTAAATCGTTTCTCTCAAATGTAGTATGTTTTCCATGAGTTAATGTGTGATTTAGACCTAATGACCAAGTGTTGAGGTGTTAAGCACATGTCACCGAACCCGGCGACTGCGGTAATGCGAAGCATTGCCGCGGTAAAGCGACATTCACTAGTGTTTCCCGTTTTGTACTGATTTTGGATACATTTGAAACACATGTGTCAAGAATACACACCTTAGGCTTTTAGTTATGCCATGTATGCCTTAGACTCACACATTTTGATTGTTTGAAAACCAATATATTGTTAACCCAAGGTGTGTACAGCAAGGAGCAAGGCACAAGCTTGAGGAGTACAAATGTGGGTGTGATTTTTTTACTCCTTAGCCTTATCCAAATTTTGAATGCTTAACATGATGTTTGTTAGCTTAAGATATGATTAGAAGCATGCTAGGACTTGCTTGATTGATCGTGGTTGGAATTGTTTTGGTGTATGCCCTTGATACATGATTGCTTGTGCCATAACATGCTAGATAGAGATTCCTATGAGATGAATTCCATGAATGGTTGATAACATCTATTTTGATTCACATTGATGGTTGAATATGACTTGGAATGACATGTACGATTAAAGAACATTAAATTAAGATTATTGAATCCACGTATTGGCACGGTGACCGGCCTTAGGGTGTCATCGTGGGTGTCCCTACCCGAGCTGACTGCGACAGCTGATAGTGTCTTCGGACGGAGAGTCACTACGAACTTTCATCCTTGGACTGTGGTCCCGAAGGTAACCGGCCCTCGGGCGTTACCCCGGATTCGCTTCCAGACCACACAAGGGATACCGAGGGTTACAGACTCTTTCGATCTTAGATGATGACAAAACAAGAAATTGTGTGAAACTCCTAATGTAATGAAAGCGATTGCATATTTTGTATTCTGGTTTGTATAATGCTAGCGATGTATAGGGATGATCCACTGGGCTCTCGAGCTCACCCCATTTTTCCATTACAGGTGATCATTGACACCGCAGGAGTAGGTTAGCACACGAGCTGCCTTTTTGGGTAGTGACCTCGTTGGGAGGTTGTTACAGTTTTTGTTCAGTTTCATTTGAGTTTATCGTTATACCATTTTGTTGTAAATAATGTTTTAGTGTTTATAGTGAACTGGGCATGTGCCCTCTTTTATCTTGAATTGTTTAACATGTAAAGTCAATTATTTTGGAACTTAGGCCCCTTTGGGTCTTGTTTTATCTTTACACCATGTTTTGAAAATGGATTTGAAATGTTATTCCACTACAAAGTGTTTCATTTGGCAAAAATGTAAAATCACTATGAATTTATGAACGAATTGAATTTTCGCTACATATATTTTAATGAATTTCACATCTACTGAAAGAAACCATTATTTTGATGGCTATTGTACATTTTAATTTTTACATCATAGCATATTTAATAGAAATGTATGAAGCATGAGAGTGAGAAAGAAGGAAACCGAACCATGTGGCCTCTGGCTTTCGGCGAACGAACGGGTGACCCGGCTTCCCCCGTAGAACGAACGAACAGGCGTGAGCCGTCTCCATGCGCGGCCCCAACGACGGATCGTCGCAACAAAGACAGATGATTAACTGGGAGCCGGGGTGTCACAAGGAGCTTCTGATTCGAAATAAGATCTACAAAGCTCCAATGGCGAAAAATTCGTGTTCAAATTCTTCTTTAAATGGCGAAATCATCCTTCACGGGGACTTTTTGCTAAGTATTCACGACGCGCTAAGATTACCTAACATGGATATCGTTTCCGAGCATCTCTGCCGCTGTTTCACAGTCTGTGAACCCTGCCGAGCTACAGTCATCTCTCGGAGACGCCACCGGAAAATCCTCACCAGCGACCCTTACGTAATCGTTTCTCTTGCTGGAGCGAAGGTCACTCGAACTAGAGTTCTTTCCAACTTGCAAGATCCAGTTTGGAAAGAAAATTTTAAGATCCTTATGGCTCATCCGATCTCCGATATCGAGTTTGAGGTGAAAGATAATGATGTTTTCGGCGCGGAGCTCATTGGTACCGTAAAAATTCTTGCTAGTGATGTCATTTTCGGTGATGTTGTTGCTGGTTGGTTTCCGGTGTTATGTGCGAACGGAAAGCCGCCAAAGCGAGATACAGCACTTAATATTGAAATGAGATTTGTGTCATTTGAGAGAAATCCTCTGTATCAACGCGAGATTGCGTCGGATCCGAAAAAGTTAGGCGTTCGGAATACGTATTTTCAGAACCAAAAAGGAAATGCGGTGACACTTTATCAGGATGCTCATGTTCGTGAGGGGATGCTACCTAAGATTCAACTGGATAACGAGAGTTATTTTCAGCAGAATCCATGTTGGGAAGACATTTGTCACGCTATGTTGGAAGCTCATCACTTAATTTATATTGTTGGTTGGTCGGTTTATCACAGGTGAAGCCTGTTAAAGAGCCTACCAGGCCATTACCTAATGGTCGGGATCTGGTGAATTGCTCAAGAATAAGTTACAAGAGCAAAACAGAGCAGCGTGAATTGAAAGAAGAAGAACCAGCAACCAGCAATGAAAGAAAAACAACCAACAACCAGCAGCAAAAAATGTGAATCCAAAAGAACTAGCAACCAACAACAGTGCAGCTTGAAGCATGAAGAAGACACGAGAGTAGGAGAGGAAAAAAACAGAGCAGTGTGAGGAAGACGACCAGACAAACAGCGAGCAAAAAACCAGCAACGTGAATTTGAAAGAAGAAGAATCAACAACCATATCGGAAAGAAGAAGAACCAGCAATCAACAACAATCCGAAAGAAGAACCAGCAACAAAGCAGTGTAAAGCGTGAAGAAGACACGAGAGCAGGAGAGAAAAAAAATAGAGCAGCGTGAGGAAAACGACCAAACAGACAGAGAGCGAAGATGAGCATGAGAAATAGAGAGAAGTCGTGAGGATGACAGAGAAGCCGGCCTGAAGAAGATGACTTGAGCGAGAGAAGCAGGAAGACGACCGGAGAAGACGTGCATTAGAGATAGAGAGAAGTCGTGCATGAAGAACAGCAAGAAAGATAGAGAGAGCAAGACAGACCGAGACAGAGAGAATGAGATGAAAAGAGGAGAAAGCTTACCGAATGTGCGAACAAGATAGAGAGTTGCAGAAATAAGGTATTGGAGGCAAAGGGTACTCTCGTATTTTTAAAAAAATTTGAGCTCTTTCGGAAGTTCCGAAACACTGTCTGCTTAAGTGATTTTTCACTTATTAAAAAAAAGCAAAAAAGTTTTACTTTTTTAGAAAAAGTCTTATTTCAAAAAAGACTTAAAATTAATGTTATCAAACACTCTATTGTTTAAAAACCTCTATTTTAATAAGGCTTGTTAAAATAAGAGGATTCAAATAGTGTGTCCAAACACTACCTAAGAGCTCAGTGGATCATACACAGTACGTCTCAAGTATTATTAAATTCAAAATACAAAACATGCACACACTTTTCAAACATTAGACGATTCATATGGTTCAATTGTTCATGGTTGTCATTAACACCAAAAAGATCTTCCTTGGTATCCCCCAATTGGTCAAGAATATTGGAAATAATGCCCAAAGGCTAGTTACCTATTCAAGACCCAAACTTAGGAGTAAAGTCTTAACTTGACTATCAGTCTATGGAGTGAAATCTCAACGTAATTATCTTTCCATCTAACTACTGCCACAATAGCATCAACACCCAATGACATTAGACTACTACCACAGTATTTGGGTCACTGTGCCGGTACAGGGTTAGATCTCTTCATCATCTTTATTTAGTGACCATTAGCACACTTAATAGTATCAACATTCAGGATATGAACTCATAAGATAATTTGATAAACTATTAGTTATGCATAAGATTACCCAATACATGTTATTCATCATATAGAGCATATAATATGTTATTGAGAAAATATTAAGCATTCATGAATCATACAACATGTTATTAACCATTTAACAGGCCATCATCCAATCAATTGATAATCACATCCTTAGCATGCTTCTAAATATTCAGTAAAGATAAACGATCATTCATTCTTCATATTTAGAACTAAAATAATAATAAAGAGTATGGGTATTCATCTCCACCTTTGGTGGTTAAATCATTCTTGTCCTTACACCATTTTTTCAAGCCTTCTTAAGCCTTCAACCTTCTTTCTTCACTCAAGGAGAGAGCAAGGAGACTCTTTTTCTCTTGAGCTAGAAGAAAACTAAGAAGAAAAATAAAGAAGAGGAAATGAGGAGACTCTTTTTTTTTTCTTGAGCTAGAAGAAAATGAAAAAGAAGAATGAGATGGGATGGTTTTAAGTGAAGAGAAGGGTAGTACTTATAGGAACTTTCCCACATGCATTATGTGATTTTGCTTGGTTCATATAACTTGTTTGCCCACATGCTTCATGTGACTTACTTGGGTGAATGATCGTTTTAGGTGGTAAAATTACAATTTTATCCTTGGGTATTTAATGAATTCATTTATTAATGTTTGTGTGTGTGTGTGTGTGTATATATATATATATATATATATATATATATATATATATATATATATATATATATTTATTTATTTATTTATTAAAAAATTTGAGAATTATTCAAGGTATTATAAGTATGAAGCCTTATAAATCCCCCAGTCTTGATAGGTTTTGAGCCCTTTCCTTTCAAAAGAATTGGGATAGCACAAACAAAACTCTAAACATAGTTTGGCAGGAAGGAAGATTCGACAAAAATCTAAATCTTACCCATATGGTGTTGATTCCTAAAGTGAAAAACGTCTTGTATATTACCCAATTTCGCCCAATTAGTCTCTATAATATTACTTATAAGATCTTCACCAAGGTTATTGTGCACCAAATGAGACCTATGCTAGATAAACTAGTTAAGGAGCATCAACATAGCCTTATTTCGGGTAGAAATACAGTGGATAGTACGCTAGTAGTCGAAGAAGTTATCCATCATATGAAGAGGAAAAAAGGGAAAAGTGGGATGATAGCCTTCAAATTGGATCTGGAAAAAGTCTATGACTGGATTTGCATAGGGTCTCAAGATGGAGATCTAAAAGATAGTAAAGACTCTGGGCCTAAAAACTTACATAGACGTCATGGAAAAGTACACTAGTAGTCGAAGGAGTTATCCATCATATGAAGAGGAAAAAAGGGAAAAGTGGGATGATAGCCTTCAAATTGGATCTGGAAAAAGTCTATGACTGGATTTGCATAGGGTCTCAAGATGGAGATCCGAAAGATAGTAAAGACTCTGGGCCTAAAAACTTACATAGACGTCATGGAAAAGGCCCTAACTCTGGAACAAGAACTCAACTTGGAACAAAGGTTGAGGGGGAAGAATAAGAGACCTGGGAATCAAAATAATGAAGGGGCTCAAAAGAAAAGTAAGAATGGTGGGAATGCATCACAGAGACAAAGGCAGAATAAAGAAAAAGTCAAGGGAACAAGCAAAAAGACAAGGGTTATGCTACATGTGTAGGCAAAGAGGCCATATGGCTAGAAATTGTTCGACTACACTAGCTCAGGCTCCCCAGCAAGTCAAAACAGTTGTCCTCAAGTCAAGCAATAGCAACTGAACGTCAATCATGGGCAGAACTAGGGTCGTGGTCAGAACTAGGCCAGAATGTTTGCTGTTGAGACTCACGAAGACCCAGTCCCTACAGTGGAAGGTACGTTCCTATTATTCAATGTTGCTGTGAAACTACTGTTTGACTCGAGTGCCTCAAAATCGTTTATCTTTGAGAAATTAGTTAATAGGTTACAACTTGTAACAAAAACAAGTTGTGACCTAAGGTTTGGGGATAAACTCTTAACTGTCGATCTATGTACTTTACCTTTCTATGGCTTTGATGTAATCTTGGGGATGGATTGGTTAGACCAATACCAAGCCCAAATAGATTGTCCTAAGAGACGAATGACCATAACCCTACCTTTTGGGAAAACCTATAGAATCAATAAGGATATGCAGCGACTACCAAGGAGTCCAACCTTAGCCATGATAAACTACTTAAAGCAAAAGAATGAGTTCGAGGAACTCTCTGAAGAGGAACCTGTTGAATTAAAGAAAATCCAAGACCTAACAGTAGTTAGTGAGTATGAGGATGTGTTTCTAGACGACTTACCTGGACTATCACTTGCTAGAGAATTATAGTTCAAGATTGAACTTCACCCTAGAACCAACCCTATAGCCATACCTCCTTATAGAATGGCACCAATAGAACTAATCAAGTTGAAGTCTCAACTCGATGAGCTTCGGGAGAAAGGTTTTATCAAGCCAAGTGAGTCACCTTAGGGAGTTCCTATACTGTTGGTGAAGAAGAAAGATGGTTCCATGAGACTATGTGGCGACTACAGGAAGATGAATCAAGCTACAGTAAAGAATAAGTACCCTCTACCGAGGATTGATGACCTATTCGATCAATTGAGAAGAGCTACTCATTTCTCAAAGATTGATCTTAGGTCGGGTTATCATCAATTGAGAATCAGGGAGTCTGACATATACAAGACAACCTTCAGAACAAGATACAAACACTTTGAGCTCACGGTGATGCCCTTTGGTTTGACCAATGCCCCAGCAGCATTCACGGATTTAATAAACTAAGTGTTTAGACAATATCTTGACCAATTTGTGGTGGTGTTCGTGGACGACATCATGATTTACTCAAATATAGAAGCTAAACACTCGGAACACTTGTGAATAGTATTGGAGAACCTCAAAAGGCACAAATTATATGTCAAGTTCAGCAAGTGTGAATTTTGGATGAAGATAGTCAAGTTCCTTAGCCATGTAGTATCAGAGGAAAGCATATTTGCGAATCCGGAGAAGGTGGAGGCTGTCATGAATTGGAAGTAGCTAAAGACAGTTACAGAGATCATAAGTTTCTTAGGCCTGGTTGGATATTACAAAAGGTTCATCCAAGATTTCTCTAAACTAGCAGAATCTATGACGAAGCTAACTAGGAAAGGAGTTAAGTTCAATTGGGATGAGAAATGCGAACAATCATTCCATGAATTGAAGAAGAGATTGACTATGGCCGCTATCCTATTCACTCCAACCCACAGCGTTACATTTACCCTTTATACTGATGTGTCACTGAGTGGACTGGGAACAATATTGATGCAAGAAAGACAAGTAGTCGCTTATGCCTCGTGACAACTGAAGGTCCATGAAAAGAACTATCCTATTCACAACCTAGAGTTAGCAACCATTGTATTTGCCCTGAAGATTTGGAAAGATTATAATTTCCAATTACACTACCATCCAAGGAAGGTCAACATAGTGGTTGATGCCTTGAGTAAGAACATTAACAAACAAAAGGAAGAAAAAGGCCAGATGTACTAGTTGATTGATGAATTTAGGCTGGGTGTGACTCTAAATGAAAAGCAAGCCTACCTCTACACTATGTC
This sequence comes from Tinospora cordifolia, assembly GCA_030144865.1. Lineage (NCBI taxonomy): Eukaryota > Viridiplantae > Streptophyta > Magnoliopsida > Ranunculales > Menispermaceae > Tinospora > Tinospora cordifolia. The sequence continues at coordinate 10,944 of JAJIYU010015009.1, forward strand.
TTGCCAATCGAATCTTTTGCGCCAGATCAGGGATAAACAAAAGCAAGACAAATGACTTACCAGTCTGATTGAAGGAGTTATACAGGGCAAGCATGTTGACTTCAGGTTAGATGCTAAAAATATTCTAAGGCTCGGGAAAAGGATAAGTGTACCTCAGAATGGACAGCTTAAGCAGATGATACTGGATGAGGCTCATCAGACCAAGTATACGATGCATCCAAGTGGAGATAAGATGTATCAGAATCTTAGAAAGGCCTATTGGTGAAGAGGGATGAAAAGAGACGTGGCTAAGCATGTTTTTAGATGTTTAACCTGTCAACAAGCAGAACACCAAAAACCCTTTTGATTGTTACAACCACTCCCTATCCCTGAATGGAAGTGGGATGACATTGTGATGGATTTTGTCAGTGGTTTGCCCAAGAATCAGAAAGGACAGGATATTGTTTGGGTGATTGTGGATCGTCTCACCAAAGTGGTTCATTTCCTCCCAATCAAATCCACAGACCAAGTCAATAAGTTAGGAGAACTACATGTGAAAGAGATAGTAAGGCCGCATGGTGTGCCCAAGATGATAGTATCTGACCAAGACTCTCGCTTCACTTTTTAGTTTTGGTAGAGCCTACAGAAAGAGTTGGGTACTAAAATCACCATAAGCACTACTTTTCATCCTTAGACAAATAGGCAATTTGAGAGAGTTATCCAGACCTTAGAAAATATGTTCAAATCGTGTGTTTTGGACGTTAAAGGAAATTGGAGCAAGTATCTGCACTTATAAGAGTTTGCTTATAACAACAGTTATCAGGCAAATATCAAGATGGCTCCATATGAGGCTCTTTATGGGAAACCTTGCAGATCCCCAACCTGTTGGGCCGAACTTGAAAATCATGTTCTTACTAGGCCAGACTTGGTGGAAGAAATGAACAACTAAGTTAAACTAATACGAAAGAGGTTAGCTACAGCTTAGAGTCGTTAAAAGAGCTATGCTGACAAGAGAAGAAGACCCCTAGAGTTTGAAGTAGCAGACAAAGTGTTTTTAAGAATCAATCCTCAGAAGGGTATGAAGAGGTTCAAATTCAAGGGGAAGTTATCACCAAGATTTGTTGGACCCTTTGAAATACTTAAGAGGATCGAAGAATGTGCTTACGTGTTCGAGCTACCAAACCAGATGACCTTAGCCTACAATGTGTTCCATGTCTCGATATTGAGAAAATATAAACCAGACCCTTCGCACATCATCAATTGGAAAGAAGTAAATGTTTAAGAGGACGCCACTTATGAAGAAGCGACAATTAGAATCCATGATCACAAGGTATAAAACTTGAGAACTAAGAATTTTCTCTTAGTTAAGGTGTTGTGGAAACACCATGGAATGGAAGAGGCTAACTGGGAGTTGGAGAGCGAAATGAAAATCAAGTACCCACATCTCTTTACTGGAAACCAATTAATAAGTACAAATTTTGAGAACAAAATTCATTTTTAGCGGGGGGGGATGTTTAGAATGTAACATCTACGAATTTTGTACGAATTTCAAATAAAATATTTTGTTTCTAGATATAAAGTGTGTATACTCTAAAGTATGAAATAAATTAAACTAATTAGAAATCTTTGGTATCTAAGAATAAATAATAAAAACATATACATATATATATACATATACACACAAATATATGAATTAGATAAATACAAGTACATAAAAAAATATTTGTTACGGTTGTAAAAAATATATAATAATAATAATAATAATAATAATAATATTATTATTATTATTATTATTACTATTATTATTATTATTATTATTATTATTATTATTATTATTATTATTATTATATGTGTATGAATAATACGTGGGTGTTAAAATAATATCATATTATAAGAGTATGTATATTTGAATATATACACAATAGAATGTAAGTGTAAATGTTTAACATTTTTATTTAATAAAAAAAATGTTGTATGCTTATATTTATCTAATATAAGTATAACATTATATAAGTGTAA
>JAJIYU010015010.1:0-12954 GCA_030144865.1 Tinospora cordifolia
CTCCATAACCCCGAATTCCTATGCATCCCATACTACATAGAAACCAAAAATTATAGAAGCTTCCCGGTCTCGTGTCCTGATCAAACAATTTTCTATTTTTACACAAGTTTCAGTCTCTAGCCTATGTCCTAGAGTTTTATGCTTTTGATCCACTGTGCCACCAACGGTTACACCCGTTTCTACCTAAGGTCTTTTCTTTGGACCTAGGGTTCGGTTTTGGTTGACTTACAACCTCTGTCTAGTTAAGAGACCACCTTTGGCATCTTTTTTGACTTCTAATCAATTTCTTGCCCTAATTTCGAACCTTCTTATTTTCTTTAATAGAAAGTAAGGGTGTTCTTCAACTCAGACGACTCATGTGAACTAGTGGGACAACCTCCAGATCGGACGGCGAGACTAAGGTCTGCTTAGCAAACGCGCTTTCTAGGGTGGGATAACCCACCTCCCTTTCAATGTTTAACTTTACTCGGGACAGGGCTTACCCACTATCAGCTCAACTTGTAGTCTTTGTATCCAAACAAAACATTTCCAAAACATATATTTCCTTTTTTGAAAACACTTTCTAAAACGTTCTTCAATTTTAAAAATAGAAGGTAGGGCATTCTAAATTCAATTCAATTCAATGTGAAGCCCTAATTTGGGTTTCTAATTCTTGTCAAACAACTAATTTTTGACTTTCGATATCTAGCCTAATCAACACATGTTTAGGCTTGATTTTTTATCTTAAGCCCAAGGCACCTAAAGCCTAGGCTCTGATACCACAATTATAACACCCCAACCCTCGTGTTTTTAAGCATTGGACATAACCACCATTCTCTTGATAGTGGATTTAACCAACTGGCGAGTCAGGCCAGTGTTACTTTATAAGTGACACACACTTGTGCTTCTCTGTTTCAATATCTCGTGCCTTTGTATAAAAATTAAAGAATACAAAATTTTCCCTTTAATGAAATCAAGGCAACTTAAAAGAGAAAAAAACTCAAATTATTTTATTCATGATAGAAAAAAATTGAAAGTACTAAACCTTTCAAAAAAAACTAATTATTATAGCAGAAAACTTCAAAATGTTTTTTAGTAGAAAAGATTTAAACTTTGGGCAATATGCCTTTAAAAATTCTAAAAATAATAAGGTAGAAACTCTCTAAGAACTATCCATGTTCAATTGCTTCATAGGTTTTACTTTCATAAAAAAAATAAGAAAGGAAAGAGTGAGCACATATCCCCGTGGATCCTTTTTGAACAATAATCTTTCATATTAAAACTCATAACACAATCATAATTCAAACACTTGCAATTATTAGGCATTTCAAACAACAATTTGTTCAAGTCGAGTCTCAGACCAAAAGGGCCTTTAATCTCTTGATGCTCTTAACTAAGTAAACGGGGCCCACTCGACATCAACTCATTAGTGGTATGTGTCGGCATCAACCTGTTACATGTGGTGACTCACAAGGTACTATGCTACACAACCCTCAAGTACTTAGGTCTGAAAACCATATGACCTAACTCATATGAAAAGAACATCCATAGCGTCGCCTTGACCACTATGATGGTACGTGGTTATTATCACCATCGTCTCAGCTTAATTCTCATATCATGATCTTATAAAATAAATTTAAAAATAAGAAATCAAACTACAATTCAGAATATACACAATCAATTCACTCATAAAACATGCATCATACTTTAATTTAAAAGCCTAATTATGATACTAACATAACATGGATGATATAATTGTTTAAACATGAATCAAAGCTGAAAAACTAAATAAACTTTTAAATTCTAGAACTGAAATTGAAAATCTTTGAATTCAGTGAAAAACACACAAACAATGAATATGCCATAAATTAAAATAAAAACAGAAGGGTGTTCTAGAAATCACTTCTACCTTGTGAAACTTTCTTCAGAAATTTCTGCAGCAATTTCTCCACGTACTAGTGCCACGAAGATCACCCAAATTAATTCTCCAACCCAAGAAAAACTTCTCACACACAAGAGAAAGGTGAGAAGAGGTGCCAAGAAGAGGGCTTAGAGAAAATAAGAGAAAATTTTAACTCTTATTTTTTGAATGAGGGAAGTGAGAGCCTAGGGGGGTTTATATAGGTTTTCAAAGGAAAAGAAATAGAAACTTTTGAGTTTTCTTGAAGTAAAACACCTAAATTCCCAACAATTTTGTATTTCCTAAATTTAAGAGAAAAATAAGTATTTTTTCATATTTTTTCAGAATTAAAAAATCAATTTTTGGTATTTATCTCATTTTTTTGATATTTTCGGCGAATTTCCCGTTAATTTTTGCATTTTTTTCGTATTTTATAATTCAACTAGTATTCAGTGCTTTGGATTATCCTTGAGACATGCACACGGATCTGATCAGAGGGTCGAGATCAGCACACGCGAAGTTGTACCGTGCATCTTCGTGATCGTGGTTTCGCAGTTTTGATCGCGGTCGTCCGATCATTTCTGTCCGTTAGATCTTCATTATCTGGTGCGCTCGGGCATTGTTGCGGATCATCTTGCAGCCATCGGATCACAAGATTGGATTCAGATCTATGGTTTGCAGCCGTTGGATGTGTTTTACATTATTTTTATATGTTTTTTAGCCAAATTTCATGTTCTATTTTTGGATTTTTGACAATTCTTAATCCAAATTGACTTTCTAATCTTGTTTTCATAAAAAAAATTGCACATATCCTTGTATTTTTGGCTATGATATCCCGTGTTATAGTTATATTCATATATTTTTTTTTCCAAAAATATGTTAAATTGATTTTATTCCTTATTTGGCTAACTAGGACTTACCAATTTTTTCATCCATCAATTCTGTATAATTCTCTAAATAAATTTTCAAATTTCATATGAATTTTTGAGATGTTACAGTGTATCCCTTGCTATAGTTGAAAATACATGAACTAAATTACCATACTCACGATTTGGATTTGGTTGCATTGTGTTTGCATTAAAGATTTGGAGGCATTATTTTTTATGGATAAGAATTCGACCTATTCTCTAATCATAAAAGCCTAATGTACATCTATATCAAAAAAAAAAATTGAATCTTAGACAATGAAGATAGATGGTGTTCCTGAAGGACTATAACTTTCAACTACACTACCATCTGGGGAAGGCTAGTGGTAGCAATGCTCTAGGTTGGAAATTCAATAAGAAAGATTAGAAAAAATGCCAGATGTATAAGCTAATTAGTGATTACAACTTGGGTATGACTTCAGACACGAAACAGACATACCTATATGCTATGATGTGCCAAACAAATCTCTGACACCAGATAAGCAATGAATAGAAGTAGGATAAGTGGATAATTGATTTGACAAAAGGTGTTAAACAGGACAAACATCCTGATTTTAGAATTGATGTCGAGGGCACATTGAGGCTCGAAGAAAGAATCTGTGTTTTGGAGAGTGGGCAGAGTAGAAGGACCATAGCGGCTAAAGCTCATCAGACTAGGTATACGATGCATCCAGGTGATGATAAAATGTATAGAACCTCAAGAAAACTTATTGGTGATGATAAAATGTATAGCTAAATATGTTTCCAAAGGCCTAACCTGTCAGCAGATAAAAGCAAAACACTAAAAGCTTACTGGCATGTTACAGCCACTCCCAATCCTAGAATGGAAGTAGGATAACATCGCATGGATTTTGTTAGTGGTCGACCTAGAAACTAGAAAGGGGAAGACACAGTGTGGGTAATTGTGGATTGACTCACAAAAGTGGCTCATTTTCTACCTATACAATCCATAGATCCAGTCAAAAAACTTAGAGAACTCTATGTCAAGGAAATAGTGAGGCTACATGGGGTACCAAGGAAAATAATGTTAAACAAAGATTCCATATTTACATCTCAATTCTGGTAGAGCTTGCAAAGAGAACTAGGCAGCAAATTCACCATGAGCACTGCATTCCATCCTCAGACTAATGGGTCATCTGAGAGGATCATACAAATACTAGAAGCTATGTTGAGAGCCCCTGTCCTTAATTTCAAGGGAAATTGGAGCAAATACTTGCATTTAGTAGAATTTGCCTATAGTAATAGCTATCAAGCAAGAATAAAAATGGCTCCATATGAAGCTCTTTATGGCAGCCTTTGTGGATCACCATCATGTTGGGCTGATTTTGAAGACCATGTTGTTATAGGGCCACATTTGGTATAAGAAATGAATGATCAAGTCAAGTAGATTCAGAAGAGATTGGCTACAACATATAATAAACAGAAGAGCTATGCAGATAAGAGGAGAAGACCTCTAGAGTTTCAGACATGTGATAAAGTATTCTTGAGGATCAGCCCTTAAAATGAGCTTAAGTGATTTGGGTATAAAGGAAAGCTATCACCAAGATTTATTGGTCCATTTGACGTAATCGAACAAGTTGGTGAATGTGCCTATCAGCTGGACCTATCATATAAAATGTCTTCGATCCATAATGTATTCCATGTATCGATCCTACGAAAGTATGACCCAGATCCCTCTCATATCATAAACTAGGAGGAAGTTGATATCTAGAACAATGCGACTTACGAGGAACTAGCAATCATGATATTGAATCGTAAGGTACAGAGTCTCAAAAACAACAACATTCCTTTAGTCAAGGTTTTGTGGAGACATCATGACTTGGAAGAGGCGACCTAGGAGTAGGACAGTGAAATGAGGAAGAAGTATTTGGATCTTTTCGTCAGGAGCATCTGACCAAACAACATCATATGAGTAAATTACTCTCATAAATATTGAGGATGAAATAATTTTAAGAAGTTAGGTTGTAATACCCCAAAATTCATATGTGATTTGATGAATAAAATCTAATAAAAATAATTCGAGCACAATAAGCCTTGAAAAGTTGATTAAATTATTGTGCATAAGTAATATAATCGATGAACAAAAGGATTGGCAAGTCAGAATGAAACACAAAATGTTGCATGAAATGAAAGAACACAACAACCCCTGACTACTACGGTAGCGCGAACAAAACCCAAAACATTGACTTGGTTTTGGTTACCGTGGTAGAGAATTGTGTTACTATGGTGATGCATAAATAAATAAATATATATATATATATATATATATATGTTCATAAATATATATGTTAAAACCCTGTGTGAAAAACCCTAATTTTAATTATCCAACCCTGCAATGGCGCATCTCCTCCCACGAACTGAAAGTAGCCACCACCAAACAACTTTCTTCTCTTCCCATAGGCATTCTAGACTAGGTTTAATCCACTCCACACTCTTGTGACTGGCTCACAAGCATTAATAGAAGAGGAACAACACAAAACTACAAGGAATTTAGACTGTGACACCTTCACGAATGGCTGTGCACAGGTATCATGCAGGTTTTCACATAGAATGCATGTTTTTACCACTATTTTCAAGTTACTTAAGAGTGCACGTATCATATTCCACATAATAAAAACCTAAGGCATTCAAAGCATTCTCTTGAAACGAACAAGTGAGACGAACGAAGGAGGAAACGAATAGCAGCAAGGTATAACATCTTTATGCTTTGTGTGATTCATGTTTTTGAATCTAAAATCTAGTGCATTGAAGTCCCATGCACGAGAGGAATGAGAATGCATGAACTAAATGCAGTTTCTGGAAATCACATGACTACTGCAGTAGCCTACTGAGGTAGTTCACTGTTAACACGTAACCAAACTTTGGTTACTGTAGCAAAGCAAAGCCCTAACACAGTAACGACGTGAAAACATGCACAGAACATAGACTACTACAATAGCCTACTGCAACAACATAACTATAATCCCATTTTTCATGTACAGACCTTGATTACTACAATGTTTCCCTACTCTACAACAGTACACATGATAAAAACTACATTAATACATGTTTATCATGACCACCTTGCATTCCATATGCCATGTAGATTAAGATATCATTAAAGTATGGTTTTAAAACACTAGAAATGCTTCGATATTTAAGAAAAATGACATGTAATCCTTAAAGGTTGAGAACTCAACGGGATTCAGATACTAAAGCAAGAATTAAAAAGAGCCGAACAAAGAAATAGGTGGAAATGAATACCCTAAACTCTTTAGTATTATTTTGGTTTGGATGTGAAACATGATTGAATGTTTACTTCCATTGACTATTTAAAAGCATGCTACGAATGTCTGTGATACATATGGATGGCTGATTGTCTTTTATGATGTTGATATCATGCTATACTATCCATGAATGTCAATACTGTTTGGAACATGTGTCATGCATACCATGTGAGGAATAACATGACTTGCGTGATCCTAAGCACGATGTATTGTTGATTAAGATCTATTGTTTATTTGTATCTGGATGTTGATAATGTGAACATGTTTATGGTCACTAATTAAAAATAATCAATAAAGTTAACCACATACTAGCGCAGTGATGTGGATACCATGGCAATAGTCTGGCATCATCGTGGGTGTTTCCAACCCAAGGTGGGTCTTGAAACTACTGTGGCAATAGTGAGATGGGACTGAGAGTCAAGTTGAGACTTCATTCTTGAGATACGGTTCTGAATAGGTAACTGGCCTTTGGGCATTACTTCTGATATTTTGAACCTAATAGGGAAGACTAAGGATAGCTGTAATAACCTAAATTTTTGTAATGCAAGCACGTCACAATGAAAAAAAAAAGAAATTTTGTTGTATTCTTCTAGTTGTTGTGATCCTTGCGTGAGGAAGAGGAAAAACTAGAAATTTTTGGTTTTTGGCTACTACACCCACTCACGAACGAAAGGAAGAGTAGCTGGTGCGTTGCTGTTGGCCCTGGAGGAAGATGAACGAAAACCCATTGTTGTTGGTGCATGCCGGTCATGCGACGAAGGAGACAAAGAAGGTTTGTTTGCTAGTGCAATACATGAGGAAGAAGCTCTGCTACTGCAAGATCTGCAACAACCAGCCACCATCTCATTCAAATCTCGCCAATATTGCAACAACCAACCACCATCTCACTCAAACTCGCTGGATCTGGTTCATCTCACTCATCAGCCACCATTACAAACTTCAAACATGCAAAATCTGCAACAACCATACTGAATCTAAAACAAACTCGTCGGATCTGGTTTGTCTCATATAACAGCCACCATTACAAGCTTCAAACACCATCAGATCTGTGACAACCATTGCCAGATCTACTGTGCATGATTCGTGAAGAAAAGGAAAATCCAACTAGTTGTGCGTGGTGTACGTTGCTACTGGTGTCTTTAGTCTGTCACTGCTGCTGCGTATGCTTCTTATCATCCTCACTACTACTAGGCCTTGCTCATTGCCTGCTTGATGTCTACCATTTCTGCTCCTTGCTGATTGTTGTTCGTGGTTCATGATTCGCAAACCCTTGTTCAACTAGTGTTTTTGTTGCTCTTTTTGATATTTGCCACTCTTTGTTGCTGTTGCGTCAAGATTGTTGCTGTTGTGTTTGGATCAAAATAAAGAAATCTCAAATCTGAAAGATTAAATTTCAAATCTGAAAGTTGGTCGTGTTTTGCATAAAGAAGAAGAACGAGCCAGCACCTTACTACTGGTGCATTTCCTGCGCAACGAAGATCAACTGTTGGTGTGATTCATGCACAAGGAAAAACCAAACCATGGTATAGCTTTTGAATTCGATATTCTTACATTTCGATGTTCATAGTTTAGCATTATGGATTGAAGTATTAGGATTTGCAACAGAATAGGGCAGAATAGGGCATCAAATCTTTCTCCAAAGGTGAATGAAAGGGGAACGTGATAGCGAAGAGGTATTGAAGCTTTGAATTCTTGAATCATACGTTGTAGTTAGTTTAAATTAATTTAATTGAGTCATATGGATGCGAAGAATAGGTTTTGTGAGTTAGAAACCATTCATTGTGAAAATGGAAATTTTATGACCTCCTTATGGAAGGATTTTCGTAGTGATAATCCTATTTTATTTATAACGACCTTCTATACTGTTATGTGATGATATTAACTTGATGTGGACAATGAATGATAAATTTTGGAGTTATGAGCTCAAGATAGGAGATTTAATTATTTTGAAAATTTATGGAAGTCTAATATTTTTGAGAGAAATATAATCCATTCAATCTTAAATTCTTGAGTTGATAATAGTTAAAATAAATTATTTCCTGGAAAAGAGTATGAAGGATGAGATTTGGAAGTTTAGAAATATTTTCATGTAATAAATAATGTTTCTAGAGTTTAGCTCAAATTTTAGATTTTAAAGTCCTATTTTGTTCGTAATAAATTTATTTTGATATCAATGGGTGATTTTGATAAGAAATAAAATATTATCGGAGTTCAATTTTACTTTACGGCTTGATGGAAAAAAGGGGATTTTTAGATAAGTCCTAATTTTTTTATTTAAATATTAAAACGAGTAGTAGGTGCGCTGGAAATAATTTGATGATTTATATTTTTATTTATATTTTTTGAATTAAATATCTAAGGTCTGTGAAGGGCTGCACAAAGGCAAGGGATACGAAAAATATAAGTGGGTGTGATTACTACACTTGTTATTATTATTTGGATTTTAAATCTTAAACATGATGATTGCTTAATTTAATTACACATTTAGGAGCATGCTAGGAGTTATTCTTGAGTGACTATTGATTGGAATGTTTGATTGGATGTTGAAATAACATGATGATTGTTTGAAAATTTTCACACTTGCATGCTTAGATAACATGAAGTAATTCATGCCATGCTTGAATTTCTTAAATGTTGGTACGAATGAGTTACATGCATTTTGAAGTGTTACTATGTGTGATTTGCAATGTAATGGTGAAACTAAAGAAGATTAAATTAAGACAAAAATCACGTACCGGGGTGATGATCGACCTTAGGGTGTCATCGTGGGTGTCCTCAATCAGACTAGCTACTTAGTTGGGTGTCACTTTGGACCTCACGCCCCCACCAGGGTCCCGAAAGGTAACCGACCCTCGGGCGTTACCTTCAGATTCACTCCCGGACCTGTTCACAAGGAATATCTAAATATATACAAATTTTGAGGACTAAATTTTTTCTAAGAAGGGTAGGTTGTAACATCTCGAAAAGTTCACATGAAGTTTGAATTTTTACTTAGAAAATTATATGGAATTGACGGATGAAAAATTTGGTAAGTCCCAATTTAGTGAAATAAGGAATAAAATCAATTTAAGGGATTTTTGAAAGAAAATATACAAATATAATGTATATTATGGGATATCATAGCCAAAAATACAAGGATATTTGCAATTTTTTATGAAAACAAGTTTAGAAAGTCAATTGGAATCAAGATTTGGCAAAAATCCAAAAGGAAAGCAAGAAATTCGGCTAAAAAATCAAAAAAAATAAACTTAATACACATCCAATGGTCCACAATCAATCTACCAAATCCAATGAACAAGATTAAGGTCCGCACCAACGCACGAGCGCATTGAATCATCAAGATCAAACGGCCAAAGATCCGCAATCCGCACTCGAGGATGATCCAACGGCAAGCACGATTCGTTGATCGCGAACTGAGGTCTACGTACGAAACTCGAGGTCGATCCGACGGTCCAGACAGGTTTCGTTGATCACGAACTAAGATCTGCACAACACTCGAGGTTCATCCGACTGTCCAAACGCGTTTCGTTGATCGCGAACGAAGATATGGTGCTGCGCTCGAGAACGATCTAACGATCTGTGGCATTTTTGTTGATCGCGATCAGATGTGCTGAGCTCGAGGACAATTGAAAGATTTGAACATTTTCATTAATCACGATCGAGATACACGTGCGAAACTCGAGGACAATCCAAGCGTCCAGATCAAAGCAACGTTTGGTTGATCGCGAACCGTTGATGTGCTCGAGGAAATTTAACGGCCAAGATGAAAGGTTCTGATTTTCCTTGATCGATCTGAGATTAATTCGACGGCCAAGATTAAAGGATCCGAAATTAAAAACAAAAATTATGAAAAAAATACAAAAATTTCAAAAAAAAAGGTTTCTAAATTCAAAAATTATTTCTAAAATCTAAAAAATACTCATTTTACTCTAAAAATTAGAAAGTACGAAATTAAGGAGAGTTAGGGTGTTTTATTCAAAGAAAAACTCAAAACTTTCTATTTTTCTCCCTTTGAAAACTTATAAAAACCCCCCTAGGCTCTTAATTTCTTCATTCCAAAGATAAGAGTTGAAATCGCCTCTTATTTTCTAAGCCTTCTTCTTGGCACCTCTTCCCATCTTCGCTTCTTGTGTGTGTGAGAAGTTCTTCTCTCGAATTGGAGAATTAAGTTGGGCAATCTTCATTGGCACTAGTACGTGGGGGGGAATTGCTGCTGAAATTTTGGAAGAAAGCGTCACAAGGTGGAAGTAATTTCTAGAACACCCTTCTGTTCTTGTTTAAATTCATGGCATGCTCGTTGTTTGTGTGTTTTTCACTGAATTCAAAGATTTTTAATTTCAGTTCTAGAATTTTAAATGTTTATTTTAGTAATTCAGTTTTGATTCATGTTTGAGCAATCATATCATCCATGCCATGTTAGTATCATGCTTAGGCTTTTAAATTAAAGTATGATGTATGTGTTATGAGTGTTTCATGAATTGATTGTGCATATTCTGAATTTTAGTTTGATTTCATATTCTGAAGTTTATTTTATGAGATCATGATATGAGAATTAATCTAAGATGATGGCGATAATAACCACATGCCATCATAGTGGTCAAGGAGACACTATGGATGTTCTTTTCATATGAGTTAGGTCGTATGGTTTTCAAACCTAAGTACTTGAGGGTCGTGTACCACTGGTGGGTCACCATGTGTAATGGGTTGATGCTGACACGTGCCACTAACGGGTTGATGCTGAGTGGGCCCTGTTTACTTAGTTAAGAATATCAAGGGATTAAAGGCCTTTTTGGTCTGGGACTCAACTTGAACAAATTGTTATTTGAAACACCTAATGATTGCAAGTGTTTGAATTATGATTGTGTTATGAGTTTGAATATGACAAATGGTTGTTCAAAAAGGATCCATTAGGTTATGTGCTCACTCCTTCCTTTCTTATTTTTCAGGAACATGAAACCCGTGGAGTAGTTGAATATTGATAGTTCTTAGATAATTCTACCTTATTATTATATTTTTTAGAATTTTTAGGGCATGTTGCCCAAAGTTTTTATGCTTTTCTACTGAAAAGTATTTTGAAGTCTTCCGTTGTAACTATTAGTTCTTTTTGAAGAGTTTAATACTTTCAATTTCTATTATGAATAAAATAGTTTGAATTTATTTATCTCTTTTTATTTGCCTTGATTTTATTGAAAGTTTGGTATTCTTGAATTTTATACAAAGGCACGAGATATTAAAAAGAAAAGAAAAAGTGTGTGTCACTTGTAATGTAACACCGACCCAACCCGCCATTTTGTTAAGTCCATTATCAAGAGAACGGTGGCCATGTACTCTGCTTAAAAGATACGAGGGTTGGGGTGTTACAAACACAATTAAATTATTAGATACTGAAATAAATCTTTGACTTGTAGACAATGTCAAGAGGTCAAGGTAGACCCAGGAGAGATATGGCCAGAGGCAGGGATAGAGCCGAGACGGGGCATAGTGATGACGGCACTCCTGTGACACTGGCACTGGTAGTGGCTACAATGATGCCAAAAGCCATCACCAAGATGATGCAAAGGGCAGTGGAGCAGGCTATGAGGACCCAGTAGCCATCAGTATCGGTACAGCCACAGGTGCAGCCACATTTACTGATAGAGCCACCAGTATAAGCTAAGCCTCAGGTCTATCAGGGGTCCACTTCCATGGAGGCAATGCCACATAATAGATCTATTGGCTTTAATAGGGAGCATACGAATCTATTGGTGGAATTCTAGAAGCTACGTCCCAATATTTTTAAGGGGATTGGTGATTATATGGTAACCAACAGGTGGTTCACAGAGATGAATAAGCACCTGGATGCTATGAGGGCATCTGGGCCTAGGAGAGTTGCATTGACAGTGCATCAATTGGTAGGGCCAACCTACCATTGGTGGGAGATGATTGTGAACAACCCCACCATTGATCAAACAGTCATGACTTGGGAGGATTTTCTCCACTGCAAGAAAGAGGCAGCTATCTGAAGCAGAGGACCATGACGGTCACAGAGTATGAGTAGAAATTTACAGAGTTAGCCAAATTTGCTCCTACCTTGATCATGGACGAGCAGTCCAATGTGAATCATTTTATTGAGGGTTTGAAAGTGGAGATAAGAAAGTTATTGGCACTGCTTTAAGTTTACGACCTTGATGAATTTTGTGGAGAGAACACAGTTGGTTGATCGAGACATCGAGTATGAACATGCCTTAAGGAATAAAAACAAGAGGGTACAGCCAGGTCAGGCTTCAAGAGCCCCACAAAAGAAGAAGAGTACGCAAGATGGGCATAGAGCACCTCAGCCTGAGAGCCTGACTCAGATTTATGATAGACAACAGACCCAACAGACTCGACCAGGTTGTGCAATTGATGATCAGAGGGAGAGGGCTAAGAAACAGGGGTTATGTTTTGTGTGCAATCAAATAACGCATCTGGCTAGACATTATCCTACTAGAGCACCAGCTCCCGCCCCTCAGTAGTTGCAGCAGACATGTGGGCAAAGTAGTGGTCCACAGTAGAGACAGCAGCTACAATCCCAGCCACAACAGAGAAATCAGGCTCGACTATATGGTGTAAATGCCCTAAAGATTTATGTTTTTGATCTACTGTGTCACCCTTGGCTATACCACGTTTCTACCTAGGGTCTTTTTCTGGACCTAGGGTTCAATCTGGTTGACTCACAACCTCTGTCTAGTCAAGATACCATACTTGGCATCTTTTTTGACTTCTATTCACTTTTTTGCCCTAATTTTCCACCTTCTAGTTTTCTTTTATAGAAAATAAGAATGTTCTTCAACTCCGACTACTCATATGAGCTGGTGGGACAACCTCCAGATCGGGCGGCGAGACCGAAGTCTGCTTAGCAACC
>JAJIYU010015011.1:0-12907 GCA_030144865.1 Tinospora cordifolia
CGCTTGCGAGCCTTTTTAGGGAAGAAGAGGTGAAAATAGTTGTGCTTCTCCCTATTGTTCTTTAGAAGTTTTAGCTGATGATCAAGGATGATCTTACAAGGTCATCAAGGATTTTTTTTTTTTTTTTGTCGAATGACATCATTAATAACACATGTTATCTTAATCTCTAAGAAGTGTGATGTTTAGTGTCTCAAAAACTTCTACCACGCCGATGCAAGCTAATACACTTTTTGCTTGGATCTCCACCTATCTAAAACCCCTGAATAAGAGGAATCTATCACCCTTTTATCCCTCCTAAGAATTTTTGCAATCCTTTCCCATCTTTGATAGCCTTGAAATCAAATGGGCTATGTTCAGGTAAGTCCCTTCGAATTAAATTTTCTTCGAACCCTCTCTACTCCGATACCTTTTTGCTCATTTGATTTGATGCTCCAAAGTCCAGCTTGTCTAAGGTCAACTATTTTGTTGGATTCTTTTACATAAACACATTAATGTTTATGGATATTGTTGTATATTTTAAAGACATTGAAATAATTGATCACAAATTAATTTTCGGACAAAACCCTTTTAAATTATGGAATCGTTAGTCATTTTTCTAATCATAGTCCACATTTCTATAAAATCTAAAGTCTTAAAAGTTTGTTAATTATAATGTTTTAATGTATTTTTGTAATACTCAAAATTTGAGTAAAAAAATTAAAAATTAAAAATTAAAAATTATTGTTCAAATATACGGTTACTGTAGCAGGTACTGTTTTGTCAGTAAACAAAATAACTTTCGGCGGTTACTGTAGCTACAGTGCCTGTTACTGTAGTAAGAAAGAAATCTTGTTACTGTAGTAAGAAAGAAATAATTTCTTTGCTTACTCTCTTCTCTTCTTTTATTCTTCGGCTATTCTAGATAGCAAATATAGTAGTAGGAAGGGAAAAACCCCAGTTTCTACATAACAGTAATGAAGATCTACTGTTGAAGTAATTAGAGAGTTCTTCTGACCAAAGCAGGTACAATAACGCTGCTCTAGTCTCTATTTAAGATTGGAGATGTCATTATTACTGTTTACGTATACATCGGTATTGTTCACATATACGGTAGTGTTCATATATACGGTACTGTACATAGGTGTTGTTCATTGGCAGCAATTAAATCACATTTTCAATACGTAGATCTTGAAGACTGTTGGTCAAGGATTCAAAACAAGTAGAAATAATACTACAAGGATTCAGGAAATCTACTACTGAGGTGGAAGTGATTACCTTACTCTCTAGCATTATTTGGATTTTAATGCTGAATATGTGATGTTTACATTGTTGAATGTCTAGAAGCATGCAAGGATATTGATTAAATGATTTATGAAATTCTTTCATTTCTTTTAATTTATATTGCTTATGACCGAGAAAGTGCTTTGTAGTTGCGTCTTGTACGATCTTCTACATCAAAAATCGAAAATCATTGTTTTCATTTATGTAAATGTTAATTTATGATATCATATTGATGGAGTGTTTAAATACTATTAAGATATTTAATAGTATTTAAAATAAATAATATTAACATTGCTTATGATCGAAGGTAATGATGTCTCAAGCTACGAGAACACCACGTCGCCTATAACATATGTGACAGATTCGGGACCTGGGGTGTTACAATTTTAAAATAAATAATACTAAGTTGTGTGGCTAATATAGAAAGGAGTTGTGGAGTCACTTAGCTCTCTCTTTGTGCCTTTGGGTTTTAGTACAGTTAAAGGTAGCCTCACTCAAACAAATGACAACAACATAATATATAAATTTAACAAAATAAATATTATCAAATGTATTTAAAATTGCATTGCCTATTATTAGTTAAAAAATTATTTTCTATAATATTTTTATTAAAAAATAAATTGTTCTATAATATAATAATTAGTTCACACCTCTTTAGCTATATTAAAATGTCCTTACTTATGTTAACACAATGCTATCTTTTTTTCTTTTCTGTTTTTTTTTTTACTTGATTTGAGCAATTAAAACAATTAAATAATGAATCTTTGCAATCTTATTAATAATTAATTTCCTATATTAAGCAAATTGCAACTAAAAATAGATTTATGTAGAATCTAAATAAGATTTTCCAATAAAATCTTATTAAGATTTTACTTTATTACTTTTCCCATTAATGATTATTGTGAACTATCTTATAGTAAGTAAAACGTTTGATGACTAGAAAAGATAATGTATGCAAACAGTTCAGAAAAAACTCAGCCAACAAAATTTTTTATTTTTTTATTTTTTTATTTTTTAATACCACCAACCTCCTTCCTTATATAAAGTATAGTAAATACCACGTGGCACCTACCCACAAATGTTCAATGTAGAAGGAAAATAGATCCTCTGTTTAACTTGGTACAGGAAACTTCAGTTCTATTCGTGAGCGTTTGGGAAGGAATGAGACAGAGAATTGCTCGATGCTTTGTGTACTCCGTTTATACAGCTTAGAAGGAATGTAACAGTTGGCTCTCTGATTTGCCTATAGAATCACCCCTTTCATGCTTGGAAGAAGCTTTACCAGCTGAGTATTTTTTTTTTTTTTTGTTTCTGGGTGTTTGCTCTCTGATTTCCATTGTCTTCTGAGAGGGTTGTTCTTCTTGTTATTCCACAGCTTTCTGCTTCTTGTTTCGCGCTTTTTTGAGGGTCTGTTTCAGCTCCTTTTCTTACCCTTTTTAGTTTTTGAGGTAATTGTCTTCTAATTTATGATGGGTTCATCTGGTTTTTATGTGGGTTGTCTTAGATTCTCCGGTTTATGCTTTCTTTGTTTATGTTTTAATGGGTTCTTCTTCATTTGTTGGCTTTTCTTCATTTACAGTTATCCTCGGTTTTTAAATGTGTTTCATGATAGCTGTTGCTTTGCATGTTAATGCGTTCATGCAGCTCTTTTAGAATTTCTCCATTTCAATGGGTTTTCTTTGTCATTCCTCACATAGATCTCATGTTGCTTTAGCTTCAGTGACTCTCTGCTTTTTTCTTTTCGATTTTATTTCTATCCGCGTTTCTAGTTTGCTCTGTATATTAGTGGGTTCTCTTTTCCTCTTTTAGATTTTTTTTTTTCTGCATGGATTCCTACCGGTAGTCCTCTGGTTTTAAGTGTATTTCATGGTATTCTAATATGTTAATGGGTTCTTTTTCCTCATTCGAAATTTCTTGTTCCTAATGGGTTTTTCTTTGTTAGTACTTCTCTGGGCTGCGAATGCCTTGCATGCATGTTCTAGCTCTAGTGATCTACTGTTGTTTTGGAGTTCATTCTATCCCCGTCTTTTTTTTAATGGTTTCTGAGGTATTGGTAGTTAGCCTCCTTTTTATTTTTTTTTTAAATGGTTTCTTCCCATGCAAGATGGTTTACATGTGAGAGGAAGTGTTAGCTTCAATTAGCACTCTTCCTCATCGTCTTATGTCTTACATATGTTAAATATCAAAAGGAGACTTAAATGTTATATCTCTTGCAAAACCAACTGCCTGATACCGTTTTACAGACCACTTGACTTTAAAATTTATACTGATAGAGGTGGAGACCCAACAGTGCATGTCAAAGTGTCATTAAGGATTTGTTAATGTGCATTGTTTGGTTGGCAAGAGTAGTTGTTTCTTTTAGATCCTTCTAAGGTTGTTCATGGCTTGGGTTGGTTTGAGTTTTAATTCTAAACTAATCCATTCTAATAAAACCCCAAACTCAATCCCATCGAAATCAATAACTTCAGGTTGATTTAAGCTGAGGTAATCTAATTTAACATCTTGGTCCTCAATTCTTATTTCATTAGCTAATTTTTTTAGTCAAGAGTATAATTACATACTTAAAGTCAATTGGTATTAGTCATAATGTTTTCTTTCATGTTACTTTTATTTATGAGGTTTTATGCAATTCAATTATGAGAGTTGACTTCAATAGAGTTCTAATCAAAACCGCTTCTGATATTCTTAACAAGTTAGGGTTGGGTTGGTCTAATCAAGTTTTGTTTCATATAAGACACAACCCAAACTTGATCGTGTTACTAACTCCTAGCCCAATCCAACCCAAATGCTTGACATCGCCAAGTAAGGTTGTTCGTGGTCACTTGGGTGACCACTCGTAGTTCCAGTGGTACATTGCATTGTTTTCTAGTTTCAATTGAGTTGATGTTGCTTTGTATTGTCCATCTTGTGTTGTTCGTTGCTTGTAAATTGTTTATCTTGAATTGATCTCTTCATTTTTATAGGTTCTTTTCGTTTGCTGTCAATACTATTGCTTGAAGTCTATCTTCATTTTGTATTACATTCTCATTTCAGATCCATCTTGCTTGCATGTTCCACTCATAATGGAAATCCTTTGCTTATAACTTACTTGCATTGGGTTTTAACTACACATGTTATTGGGATTTTGGATCCCACTTTTTCAGCTCATTTCTTATTTGAGCGGGAGCTTCTTAGATCTTGGGGATTCCTTTTTTTTTTTTCTATCCATTTTTGTATTATTTTTCTGATGACCTAATGTTCTGCATATCATAATAGCATGCAAAGGGTTCTCATTTCCGTGAGTTAAAATGACTTTTCTTATGCAGAAGCTATTTTTTAGCACAACCAGCAGAAATGGAAGTCAAATCTTCAAGCCATCAACTAAGCCAAGATGTTCTGGAAATATCCACAGCTGTTCTTGGATGTTGGAAAGTCTGTGAAGTTTCCATGATAAGATGAGTATCAGATTCTCATAAGATAATAATTATCTACTTTCTCCCTTTTTGATTAGCCACTTCGATTATTTCTGGTGGAAACTTCCTGTCAAAATCTTTTAATCATATCGGTATGAATTTGATTAACAAAGCATGCACAGGATATTTTGTGTTTTCTAAGTAATGTTATTTTCTGTTATATGTTTTTATCCATTTTGAAGTAGTTTTAGAGGACTGATGAGTTAAAGATGAAAAATATAGTCTAATGTTTCAAACCTTATAGGCTTATATAGCTGGCAGAACTTAAATTGTATCTTTTGGTGGCAGTTTGCCATGTTTTTAGTTAGTTTTGTCTAGTCATTACTGAATAGGCAGACATGATCAGTTATTACTTCATGAATTAATGTATTATTTGAGCATTATAAAATTTGATTTTTTTTTTCCAAACTTCCGTATGCTCAAGCATCCTTTCATTGCATACATGTCAATTTCTCCTCTTGTTCTAGAGAAGATTTCTCTAGACTTGTTAGCCTTCTATGTAGTTCTATTTTGTTTAATTGGGTGAGCTTTAATGAAGATAACAAAAGGACAAAGAAAATTGTGCAATAATGGAGGATGATGTTTGAAGCACAATCTCCTTTGTCAAAATTGATAAAGCCTTTTTTTTTCCTTCTTCTTCTTCTTTTGCCTCTCTTTTATGTATGAAATTTTCTTCCTTATGAAGAAGATCAATAAACATTAAGGGCTTCACTTGAAACTTTGAAGAAGGCCCTAAAACCTTTAAAGTTCTTCTACGCAACATCAAGGAATGGTTGGGTAGAAGACCTTTGAATCAGCCACAAAGGGATAAAAACATGAATACTAATGTTTTGTGAGCTCAATAACTTCCTTGGCATTCCTGTATGATTTTGGAGGCTGGGAGAGAGAAGCAAGACTTTAAGCGGAAGCAACAATTTCTCATGAGACAATCCTGCTCGACAAGTAAACTATTATCTAGCTTGGACAAGCTCAAACAGAAGTGCAAAATTTATTAAGTAAAAAGAACATCGAGAATGGGAATGTTTCAAGTAGCCTTGGCTGATAATTTCCAGAGTGTTAGATTGACGTGGCATCTTGAAAAGGAGTTAGCCTCGGGAATGAAGATTTGTCAAGAAAGATCCAATCAATTGCAATTTCCTTCTTCAATCATTTTGAGTCCTGAGCATCAGCTATTTGTGTTTTTTTCCCCCATTTTTGCTTCCTTGAAATGCCAGAAACCCAACTGAAAAATGAAAATCATGTTCACTCTCTAACATCAATTAATAAAGTGAACATATTTCCTTTTACGAGAGAATTTGAATAAAATTCTCTATATATGGTATGGTACGGCCTTGGCCGTATTGGTCTTCATTGCAAAAACTTTAAATGAGTGTCCTCATCTCGACAATATGCTATTTTAAGATTCCTTTTTAGGACAACATACGTCCGAACAAAGAAAGATACAAATATATCTATGATTTACTTCATATTTACTACAACTCAAGTTTTTGCTAAAGAGGGATATTTTCTCTTTAAAGTGTCAAGGCAATCATTCCTTAGGAAGAAGGATTTGCGACCAGGAGATGGGCATTAAGTGGAATAGAATTGACTAGGTGTTAGAGTTGTGGAAACACTTGTTTTGTCTAAATTTTTATTTGACTTGGCTCCATGGATTGGGTTACGGTTGGGAATTTATTTCGAGGTTCTATTGTTTCAAAGCAAACACAGGCAAAATGCACGAAAGAACTACTCGTTTCATCCAATCATGTCTAGTTTAGGCATGCAAGGAGAATTAAAGGACTTCCCACTTCCAAGTGCATGAGGTGCAATGCCCTTGCACAAGTCCAAGAAAACATAATGAACTACGGAGCAGCTACAAGCTTACATTAACAATTAAACTATATATGTTAAGTTTTTACTTCTTTGTGAAATGGAATTTATTATTAAACACTTCAATTCCATAAGCAACATTTGGCAAGGAGGGTATATCGTAATTCTGAAGTGCTGCTGTGTAAAAGTATGGACTTAGGACACTAAAAGTTGTGCTTATTAGTAAGCCGAAAAATGTGCTCATTGGTAAACAACTTTCCTTGATGCGCTTACTTTACTTTTGTTGCTCCCCTCATTCCCTTACTCTTTTGTTCCAATGAAAAGCGTAGTCAAGTTGTGAAATAGTTATTTATGACACTTGATATATCTTCAACTTCAATTGAAGAAGTTACCTTAAATAATAATTGAAAATCATTGTAATAATTTTGTAATTAAAAATTATAAGGAAAGAGTTCATTTGGTGTGTGAAGCATCAACCATTATGCAAGTTTCAGCATTGCAACTGAGACATGTACATCCTTGCTCATTACCATCCATATAAAGCGGGGAGTCATTAGTTTTTTTAGTCGATTAACTTAAAGATGCACCTTGCGTTGTGATCTTCTTGTGAAATGTGGTTCTACCATGAGCCACCTAACTGTCTCAAACCCTTATTAGACAGTGGTTTGGACAAGAAACTATCCACGAGTCGTATTCGGTTTATAATTAGAGATGTACTTCCTCTTGAGCATGGTGGCCCCAAATTGACAACTTGTGATACTTGACAATGTGTTCCAATCCTTATATCACAAGTCTTTTTGCTTGATATAGCCTTATGCGTTGTGACATGAAATTGCAAAGATTTCCATATGAAAGAAGAAATCTTTGGGTAGAACACCTTTGAATCAGCCACAAAGGGATAGAAACACAAATACTAATGGTTTATGAGGTCAATAACTTCCTTAGCATTCATACCTAATTTTGAAAGCTAGGAGAGAGAAGCAAGACTCTAAGCGGAAGCAACAATTTCTCATGAGGCAATCCTACTCGAAAATTGAACTATTATCTAGCTTTGACAAGCTCGAACAGAAGTGCATAACTTCTTAAGTTAAAAAAGAAGGTCGAGAATGGGAATGGTTCAAGTTGCCTTGGCCAAGAATGTCCGAAGTGTTAGATTGACTTGACATCTTAAAAAGGAGTTGGCCTCATGAGCGAAGCTTTGTCAAGAAAGATCCAATCAATGACAATTTCCTTCTTCAATCATACCGAGTCTTGAGCCTTAGCTACTTATGTTTTTTTTCCTTCAATTTTTCTACCTTGAGATGAAGAGACCCAAATGAAAACTATGTTCACTCTCAAATATCAATTAATAAAGTGACCGTATTTCCTTTTATGGGAGAATTTGAATAAAATTCTCTGTTTATGGTATGGTATGGCCTTGGCCATACTGGTCTTCATTGGAAAAACTTTTAATGAGTTTCCTCATCTTAGCAATATGCTATTTTAAGATTCCTTTTTACGACAATGTATGTTGGAACATAGAAAGCTACAAATTGTATCTATGATTTACTTCATATTTACTATAAATCAATTTTTTGCTAAAGAGGGATTTTTTGTTCTTTAAAGTGTCGAAGCAATCATCCCTTAGCCAGAAGGATTTGCAGCCATGACAGGAGGATTAAGAGAATTGACTTGGTGGTTGAGTCGTGGAAACGCTTGTTTTGTCTATATAAGTTTTTTTTATCTCAGCTCCATTGATTGGGTTATTGGTGGGAATTTTATTCGAGGTTTCTATTGTTTCATAACACCCATAGGCAAAATGCATGGAAAAACTTCTTGTTTTGTCCCATCATGTCTAGTTTAGGTATGTAAGGAGAATTAAAGGTCTTTCACTTCCTAGCACATGAGGTGCAATGCCCTTGCACAAGTCCAAGAAAACATAATGAAACTACGGAGTGACTACAAGCTTACATTAACGATTAGACTCTACATGTTAAGTTTTTTACTTGTTTTTGAAATGGAATATATTATTAAACACTTCAATTTCATAAATAAGCAACATTTATCAAGGTGGGTATATCGTAATCTTGAAGTGTTCCTTTATGTAAAAGTAACTAGTTCCTTTGAGTTAGTCGAAAAATGTGTTCATTGGTAAACAACTTTCCTTGGTAGGCTTACTTCACTTTTGTTGCTCCCCTCATTCCCTTACTTTTTTGTTCCAATGAAAAGCATGGTCAAGTTGTGAAATAGTTAATTATGACACTTAATATATCTTCAACTTCAATTGAAGAAGTTACCTTAAATAATAATTGAAAATCGTTGTAATAATTTTGTAATTAAAAATTATAAGAAAAAAGTTCATTTGTTGTGTGAAGCATCAACCATTACACAAGTTTCAGCATTGCAACTGAGAAATCTACATACTTGCTCATTACCATCGATATGAAGGCGGAAGTCATTAGTTTTTTTAAGTTTATTACCTTGAAGATGCACCTTGCATGGTGATCTTCTTGTGGAATGTGGTTCTACCATGAGCCACCTAGATAGCACTGGTCTCAAACCGTTATTAGACAGTGGTTTGGACAAGAAACTATCCACGAGTGGTATTTGGTTTATAATGAGATATGTGATTATGTGCTTCCTCCTGAACACAGGGTTCCCAAATTTACAACTTGTGATACGTGACAATGCATTCCGTTCCCTCATGTCACAAGTCTTTTTGCTAGATATAGCCTTAAGCATTGTGACAAGAACTTGCAAAGATTTCCATTTGAAAGAAGAAGAGAGAAGAACTCACTCGAGAAGAACTTCTAGACGAACTCTAGAGTGAGCAAAACAGTTAGGTGTAGGAATTCATTCTCCATCATAAAAAAGGGGGCGGGAGGCTTGGACAGACAGTATATAATTGGAAAACTATTAGGATGGTATTGCTCTAAAACCATAACTCCATCTAGGACCCTACAAATGAAAAAAAAAATGACAACCAAATTCTGCCCATTTCCAAATTTGAAATGAGGGTTTGGTTAGGATTGAACCAAAATGTTTCATCATATTTGACCATTGGTGGTTAAGTTCATTGGTTAAGACTTTGGAAATTGTGAAGGTGAAGGATATCAATTAATAGGTTTCCATGGAAGACCTTTCAAAAATATCCAATAAAAGATTATACAAAGTTTCAAATCTAGGTAAGATTATGCAAATTGTCATACGTACTATCTCCAGGTGATCATTCATTATTGATTGTCTTCCCAGTTGCATTTAGTTGTGAAGACTGAAGACCTCCATTTATGCTAGGAGTTGCTGATGTTTTAGGTACAAATTAGTATATTTAACAATGTCAAAGTTGTCACCCACCCCAAAGGGAGCTATTGCTGTCTTTTAATTGTATTTGATAAAATTTTGTTGATCTCTCTCAATTCATTGCAACAGCTAAAATGGCCAAAGGTCATGGTAGGAAACTAGGTAAATGAGTTCTTCATAGTACACAAGGGAAAAAAGCAATTCTAACATAATAGATGTAACACGAAAAGGTGTATCATTCACCATTCCTCATGTTTTTGATCCAAGACAATGAGATACAAGAAAAAAGGAGATAAAAGAAAAAACTGAGCATGTCTATAGAGAATATGCAAATATTAACAATGAGATAAGAATAAAAAAATCTCTCTTAAACTTCAGCATTAACATTCATTTAGATAATCATGAAAGATGTAGTCACATTGACAACTATCAAATACCTTGTTGTCAGGGTATCTCCATCAGATTTTTTATGTACATAACTGAACTAGTTTGCAGTGCATAAAAATAGTAATGACTTCTGACGAGCCCCTTTACACTATCAAAAATGTTAATAAAATATATTTTTATCCAAACAATAATTGCTAGTGATTCTGTACAAGTTGTGCTGACCCTAGATCCTCTTATTAACTTTGTCTATGCTGATGATTGATGTGTCATAAAATTATTGTGTACAATATCGAAGTTTTAGAATATTAACACTATAATTTCTTGTTCATGGAATTTATTTTGTCATCTAGGTTATGATCGGCATCAATATTAAAGGAATTGCATTGTTTTGAGATTAGATGTGTCCTTTATTTATAAATTTAAAAAGGACTTGGATCATATATGGATTATTTAAATATCAAAATCTTTTAATTAGTTTTATGCAATGTATGTGTGGAATGTATGCATAAAACAATCACATTTTATTTCACTGCACCTCATCTGAGCAAGGGAAGTTGCACAATGTGAAGGTTTTAAGTTGAATATGGAAAAACTTGGAGTCTAGTTGAAAACTCAAAATTATTAGAAAATAAAGGGATAAAATTGTAGAGAAAAAATTGATTTGGAGTTGAAATGGATTGGGAGCAGTTAGGAGCATAGTTTGTAAGCGTGGATAATGAAACTTGAGCAGACTTTGAAAACTATACGGAAAATGGTGTAATTAATTATTGCAAAAACATTACCACTATGGATTCTTAGAAACAATTGGCCTTGCATATGAGATTACTTAAAGTGAGTGTAGAACTTTATTAAAAAAGATACAAAAGTTATAATATGGAGGTATTCTCATAGTAGAAGTTAGACATCTAAAATGGTATGATAAAACTCTTATGTTTTCAAGAAGTTGTAACTAGAGATAGCAATGATGCTAATTATCTCTATATATTGCAAGAAGTAAATGTATAAGAAGATTTCCTTGATTAAGATTGTGGTTGGTCACATAAATACAAGGTGTAAAAGTAGTATAGATTATGTTAATTATCCCTACAAATAGAGAGAAGTAAAAAACATAAGACATAAACAGTGTCTCACTCTAATGGTGTGCATGCCATCTGAAACCCTTCATTTGAATTTCGAAGTTCGATTCTATTGCATGCCATGCAAGGAAAGGAATTAATATCGATTTTGGGAGTTGATTATTAAACTCAGGTTTAATAATAACGATAATCCTTATGGGTTGATATGTTAACTTGGAGAGTTATCACTAACCTCTAGGGTTGGAATATTAACTCTAAGGTTTATATATTAAACTAGGAGTTAATACATAATTCTTAATATTGACCAACATAATCCTTAGGTTGAATAGTAACCCAAGGATATTTAGTAATTTTATATTATTTAGCCATGGAGTACGTAGATTTTTTATATAAACACATAAAATTTCTTTCTAGCAATACACCCTTTCGCCTCTTCCTATAAGAGAGTATTACTAGGAAGAAGTTATATGTGTTTATATAGAGATCCATGTACTACATGGCTAAGCAATGCAAAATTGCTAAATGTTAGGGGTTGCTATTGATCCAACCTTATTATATGATTTGTCAATATAAAGGTTAATATATTATTATCATGGTGGGGGTTGGAATAATATATAAGGATTACTATGTAGTCTGCAGGTATTTAGTAATTTTACATGAGCCATGAGGTATATATATTTCTGTAAAATCTCTCTTCAACAAATACAGTCCACTTCCCGCCTCATTGTGTGATAGAGTGTTCTTAGGAAGAGATTGTATTGTTTTATGCAGAAATTCATGTACCACAGGACTAAGCCATGTAAAATTATTAAATATGAGTTATTCTTAGACCAATCCTATTAGTCAATATAAAGGTTAATATATTAATATTATGGTAGGGTTGGGTTAAATATTAACCCCTAGTTTGATACACACACACACACACACACATATATATAGCTCTTAAGATCAATATTAGTTTCATTCTTTTTTAATGAAAAAGTAAAATAGAACAAGAAGGTACCCATGTACACATTCACTTGGCATGCGGTGCACTTCTTTTTGGACCTCGCTGTCCATGAGAAAGCCCTCTTCTTTTTGCCATTGCTATCTAGGCCGCAGTAAATCTACCAAACACATTCCTCTACTGTACCTATACTATGTTTAGACTTGGATAGATGTTGCCAAACGATACCTTAATGAAGAAAACCTTGCACATTTATTGCTTTCTATGTATAAAGATAATTAGCATCTCAAAGAGATTTTTTTCTAATATCTACTATTTTTAGACTTTGTATTTATGTTACCAACCACAACTTTAAGAAAGTAACGTTTGTATATTAACTTCTTTGCTATATATAAAGATACTAAAATCTTTTCAAGATTTGCTAGCTTTGATAATATCTCCTGTTTTAGATTTGAGGTAAAGATGCACCCACGGCATTAATGTTAAGAAAATAAACATTTTTTGCAGTCTAATTTCCTTTATTTAGGTTAATATTCAATGGTCAAAAGAGATTTTTTTTTTTTTTTTTTTGGTGTTTGGGGGGGGGGGGGGGGGGGGGTTGCCAAATTTTATTTTAAGGGGGTCAACTACTTCCACCCCCTAGAGTCCCCAAGAAGGGGAGGGGGAAAGGGGGGGAAGGGGGGGGGGGGGGGGAAGGG
>JAJIYU010015012.1:0-12904 GCA_030144865.1 Tinospora cordifolia
ACCGACCCAACCCAAACCGAACCCGAACTGTTTGGGTTGGGTTGGGTTTAACCATAGATTGGTTTGGGTTGGGTTTGAACTTTTCCAACCCGAACTGTTTGGGTTGGGTTGTGGGTTTACCCCAAACCCGACCCAATCCAACCCACGAACACCCCTAATGGGTGCCTGTGTCAAATTTTAAGTAAAATGATTATTTTACCCTGGAAGACAAAAGTACTATTTTACCCCTAATTAGTCAGAATAATCATATGCGTACAAGCTTCTTCTCAGTTTGTTTCTGTATACTTCAATACGTCACTTGTCATGTTAAATGACTAATTTTCTCCTTGGTTAATAAAATTATGATTGTGCCCATAAAGTTGATTTTTGAAAGGAGGTTATGAAAATTTACAAAAAAAAAAAAACCCTATTGTAAATTTTCTTAAGTTTTATTTCAACTAAAATGATCCTTTTCCAGAATAGAAAAATTACTACTTTACCCTTAAGGTCGAATTTTATTGTTAGGTCTATATATTGTTTCATAACTCCCAAGACTTTTTGAATCTTAATGTCAAGTATTTTATTTCATCTTATACCTTAATTTAACAAAATTTTGTTTATGAAATTTATTTATTTAATTATTCTAATATTTAATCAATCAAGTATTTAATCCAAAAGTTTCAAGAATGCTCGAGTTTTCTTGTACGCAACCTAGAAATTTAACATACACAAATTCCATATCTAATTTTTAAAAGTCTACCATATTCTATATAGCTAACGAGTGGGAACATTCTTCATTTGAAGGAGTCGATGAATAAGTTGATGATAAGCGTTGATCGTGGAGTGTGAAAGATGATCGCATGCTTGCTAGTGCTTGGTTTATAATTTTAATTGAAACTATTGTTGGTAATAAACAAAATAAGAAAACATTTTAGAAATGAGTTGTGGAGTACTTCAATGCAAATCACAAGCCTAATACACCTAGAAAATAGCTTCTTCCTACTGTTAACGTTTTAATTAAGTATACAATAAATTGTTGGCAACGCATCATAGTTAGAGTGATGACCAATTGATAAAACTTACTAGAGTCATATACTATAAACAACGTAAGAAGCATTTTACCTATGATAATGTTCGGGCAATGTTAAAAGATAATTCAAAATAAAGATCAAACACTTCTTAAAACTGATCAACAAAAAAAAACAAAAAAAAAAAAAAACCACGGACTAATGAATTTGGTGCCACACATCTTCACCAAACGTAGATACGAGTCTTGAGGCTGATGATGATGCAATTAAAGTTCAAATAAAAGCACAAATTTTATATAATAATTAATTGATGACTAATTAAAGAAGTGATTGATAATTATTAAATAAAAATATATGAATTTTAATTAGTTAATAATTAAATGCAATATAAGGTGAATAGGTAACATAGAATTTGTATATGTTTATTTTTAGAATATTCATTTTAAAGTGAAAAATGGAATTAAAGGAGTGAAGAGAAAACCAAAGTCAAAAGGCCATTCGCTTCATATTATCACGATTTTAAATTTAATTTGAAAATCAATGCATATGTATATATATAATATTTTTAAAAGGACTGCAATTTTTTATACAATTTTAACATTTACCATCATTCAATCTACCTTTGTATCTAATTAGAATAAAATAAATATTATTCAAGAAAAAAAAACAAATGGTGAAATACATTTTACTATTTTTAGTAAAATATATGAAATTCAGCATCTTTAAACTAAATTCAATTTTTTAAAAAAATTAAATTTAAATTGCTTTACAATAAATTTAAATTTAAGTTTTTCCCAGCAGCCAGCCTTCCAACTACATCTATAGAAAATCAACATTGACTCCAGCTTAACAAAAACGAACGAAAAAGTAGGCAGCAATTTTATCGCCTCCCTTGTTCCATATACAACTTAACAAATGTTTTATCTAATTACGTCATGAAATCAATAACATATACAACTTCACTATCATCACAGTAGGCAGCAATTTTATCGCCTCCCCTGTTCCAGCACGCTTTGAAGACCTTTCCATTCCCTGCATATGTTCTCACCAACTTCCCTTCCTTTACCAACCAAATATGCAACTTTTTATCCCAAGATCCGCTCGCCAAATATTTGCCATTTGGACTAAATGCAATAGAGCGCACAGAATCCCTGTTGGTCACAGTATATGCAATTTGAGAAACCACATGCGCTGTTATGCTTAGATATTTTTGCATAATAGTCGTTAGAAACCATTCAAACAAAAGTTATAACTCTGAAATAAGGATAGAACTACGCAAATCAATTGTAACTAGATACAAGAGAAATCACATTAGCCTTTTTTTTTCTTTTTCTTTTTTTTTTTTTGTCAATTCAGCAGATAGCAAAAGCTCAAGTGTGACAGTATGGTTCATTGTTATGACATTCCATTGTCTAAGCCTAATTGCTAGATAGAAAACCATAATTATCTTACTCTGCAATTTATTTTTGGAATGGATGATTATGATCATCTAACCTGATCAGATTTAATAGTAGGAACTCCACGTGAGACGCACCAAATTGCTCACACTCAAAGTCAATAATTACACAATTATTAGTCTCCAGGTCCCAATCAAACACTGCCATATGTAACATAATACACTTACATATATATATATATATATATATCAAGGAATCTAACTTGTACCGGTGGGCATTAAGACTACGAAGAAGGGTGCCTTGTTGTGGATCCCATAGCTTTACTGTTGAGTCATCGGATGCACTGGAAAAAGAAACCAGCAGATAACAAAAGATCAGATACAAGGTTTTCAATTTTTTTTACAACAAAATTGTATCATAAGAACTATAGAATGAAGACCAGTACACTATAGACGATATGGAAAATTAATATTTCCATAATCCAAGCCACAATTTACAAATAACAAGCTAGAATATCTTGAAACCATACTCTATTGCTTCTTTATGCTCAACAAAAACTTTTATTTAATAATTGACGAAGTTAGTTTTAAGGGATTGGGTGCCTCACCCACAGCTATTTTGACATACCAGTATAAATGAT
Source organism: Tinospora cordifolia (assembly GCA_030144865.1). NCBI lineage: Eukaryota > Viridiplantae > Streptophyta > Magnoliopsida > Ranunculales > Menispermaceae > Tinospora > Tinospora cordifolia. The sequence continues at coordinate 3,045 of JAJIYU010015012.1, forward strand.
AGATCTAAGAGTTATACGGGTGAGCTTTCCGTCTAGCATTGGGATTTCTAAAGCTTTTAATATAAACTTAGGAAACAGCGTCCGCACTTTTATGATTTTACCATTTTAACACATCGTCACTGAAAAAGCTAAGGCTATGCTTAATTTGCAAGTACAAAAGAATTTAAGAAACAGAGACAGGATAGAAATTTGAATACTGATTCCGACTGATTCACATGTTCAGCAATTTAAAAATCCAACTCGAATTAATTCTGGTAAGCCAAGTCATGGATGATTCAGATCTTAGTTTCTTAAATTATTGATCAAAATCAAACTGCACCAATGTGTCTGCTTGGTAACATTTCATTGTTCAACAAATGCAGTTTGCAAACCTAGCAGGCTGCATTACCTTGCCAACACGAGTTGCTGACTTGGGTTGCTAGTGCTGGGTCCAGTACGAGTCCATCTAACAGTGTATATCTCCTGTAGTAAATCTAGTCTAATGAAATCATCTCAAAGAGGGCTAAATCAGAACTAAAAAACAAAGGTGGGAAAGATCACAAATACGTCTATATGCCCCTTCAAATCATGCAAATATTTGTCCTGCATCAAATTCCATATCTGCATCATGAAAATTTTTTGGATAATCAAATAAGAACAAACAGATAGCAAATGCAAATTTTTATAAATCAATAAAGAAAGAAGACAATAACATTCATCAAAGACAATAACTATGCACTGATTTTATGTTGCAAACCGAAATTTAGAGCTCAAGCTCAAAGTCTTGAATTTTGAATTTAAAATACATAAACATGAAAACTTTCATTTTTGTTTAAAATGCTTCATTTTTCATTCTGTTTGTTTAGAAGAACAAGAAGCCAATGACCACCTTTACAGTCCAATCAGAAGAACAAGAAGCCAACAGTGAACCTGTAGGATCCCATGAGATACCATTGACATCGGCCTGAGATAGAAAAGACGCTTGCTTAAATGTTTGACATAAGACAGTTCAGATTTGAGAGAAACATTTAAAAATTTTCTGCAGGGTACAGAAAATAGCAATAATCCACGTCAAAAGTATGAAATAACTTGTATAATCAAATGAATGCCAAGATACAGTTTTAACTTTCATAAATCTAGTCGTTTCATGAATTAATGAAGTGATAGTCAATTTGAAAAGGAAATGAGTGATGTCAACAAACAAAATCACTTCTGCAACAGTCCACTTCAAAAGTACCAAATAAATTGAATATAATTAAATGAAATGCCTTTTAATAGTTTCAACTTTCATAAATCTAGTCATTTACATATTAATGAAGTGCAGTCAATCCTAACAAAATGTTAAATATTCCCAAAAGCAAAATGCCTAGCAATTACATCCAAACCTGTTAAGTAATTTTCCCAAATATTGTTCCAGTCCATTTATAAAAAAGGAAAATATACTCACTCATCACCACAATGCAGCCCAATTATTCAATTAGCACAACTGTGGAGAGAATAGAGAATAGGTCTGTCTATCAAAGTCCCCTACTCATTCCACGCATGTAGAAGAAACTAAAAGTTACAGCCCACAATCACATCACATCAAGATGAATGGATCAAAGTACAAAAGGGTAGAAAAACATATACTGCTAGTAAGGAAGGTATGAAAAATCATAAGGAGTTATAAAGGAGATTTCAGCATGCTTTTTAAAAATGCACTTCAGAATCTGACAATGCCATCAGCAACAAACAAGACCGAAGAAAGCAAATTGTGGACATTTTGATATTACTATCCAAAGTAACAATGTTAAGCATGCAAGTAATTTATCTGTTATAGCAACGATCTCAATTATCATAAGCATAATAAAAAACTTAAATGAAGATGTATTACATGTTGAACCTTCCAAATCATTAGTTTTTTCATCATTAAAATAATAAACAACTTCAAACTTATCCAATTTTTGCAAAATAACAAGGTTATACCAATTCTCACTATCTTCTATTATTTATCTCTTCCTTTTTACTAGAACTTAATGCACCTTCTAATTAAAATTATTCGTAGAACATCTCAAAGTTATGTTCGCATAATGAACAATTGGAAATACATTAACAGCAAGGAGAATTTCCACAGAATCGATGACCCTGATGCAATGTTCTTTCAATAGCTCAGACTACTAAAGAAACATAACAGCTAGAAATTTTAGACTAAAAATGAAGTACCAAGGATATTCTAAGAAATTATGACCAATGTTCTAAAGATAAACTTAACTCCACATGATGCATAACTATGTTGGGAGTCAAAAGAGGAGAGTCAGAACAGATGGAGGTTAGATACACAAATAAAGTAAACAAAAAGAAAATCCCTAAAAACAAAGAATAAAGGACCCCAAACTGCAAGATGTTGTTTTATTTCATACATAGTATATGAAACAAAAACAGAAGCAAAAGCCTTGCATGCTTCTCTTAAGACTTGAAAGTCAATGCAAAAACTGGTCACCAAGGCCTTAATTCATACAGAAGTAGTTTTTAAAACTATGGCAGCTTGTTGTTCCATTGAGAGGAAGTAAAGTTATCACGGCAGCACAATTTCCAGCAAAATGTCTAAGATCAAGTACAAAGTTTCTGTTCATTCAATTTAAATCATGCCTTCCATTAATCCAATGACCAACAGCTAGTGTGACTAACTCAACCACATAATGCCATTATTTCATCTTCTTTACCTTGGACTTGATTCTCTGAAGTGATACATCATTGGTTCCTGGATCTTGCCACCAATATAATTTATATGCCTCAAACTTCGAAGTTAATTAATAAACTGTCACTCTAAAGAGCATATTGAACTCAAAGTTTAGCTATAATAGATGCATCTTTTCTGATGTTCTTGCCGCTGAATTTAGTGTTGTTTGAAACTGATTTCTGCCACCTAATATTATGCAATATCTATGTCTTCTAGTACATAAAATTCAGCTCTAGCGTATTTCTAATATTAAAAAAAGAAGTCTGATTCAACTTCAAAAAGCATGACTATATAAATTTAGCAAGTAGCAGATCATTCCTGACATTCTGGAAAATAGCATGACGTAGAGTAGGTAATTTGGTATTCAAGCTTTGATACTTTAAAATAGAGAAGCACTACCATAGTACTAGTAATCGGAGAACTGAATTTATCCAAATGAAATATTTCTTGAACACAAGTATCTGAAAACTGGTATACACAGTGGAATGAAATGTTTAAAAGATGAAAACGAACAACGGACCTGATGCTCATCAAATACTTTAACCGGCTGACTCTCTCCAATCTTGCACAAACTAATGGGATTATCCATTGAGCATGTTGCAAACATAATATTGTTTTGCCAATCAACATCCAGTATAGGAGCTGCAAGAAGATATTTCGTTCTTACCAGAGGTGGCTATAGATCAAAATCAATAACAGTTTCCAATATACAGCAAACAATGTTTCACCAAAGTGGGTGTATTTCTGTATCCACTCGCCCGTTTCCACATCCCAGACAATAACAGTCCCATCACTACTTCCACTAAGAAGATAATCACCCTTGTTGTTCCACTTTAGAGAGAAGATAGCATCTTCATGTTTGTTTAAAGTAGTCTTTAATTCCCCTAGTATAGACATGAGTCCCGCAAAAGTTAGTCAATTTCCTGATGAGCAGGAGACACTGCTAGAAATAACATAAGAATTTGATTGATATCCATAGTCAGAAACATGCTAAGCAAAATGTCCAGTGCCAACAAACAGAGTTTTCTGTTCCTTCAATGTCGTGGCTTTATATTAGTACCTTTTAAAAAACAAGGTAAACTATAAAAAAGAAAAAAGAGTAAAGATGCAAGATGAACCTAGAAGTATAAAAAGCTTACTCATAGATCAATAAAAAGGAAAAGTCTACACTAAATTGCCACCACCTCATTGTGTACAAGCTATAACTAGCCCCTGGATAGATCGTTAATTACTATCTAAAATGAACCCAAGCCCTTCAACTCTTTGGTATACATAATAGCTTCTAACTTCAAGGATATAGTTATCAAATGGCAAATGAATGAAACCTAAAGTAAGACCAGAGTAATAGTAACCATAATGCTAAAAAGTAAAGATATAGGAATTTATTTTAGAGGAAACGAGAAATAATTTCTTTTAGATAAAAGAAATGGGCACATATAAAGTAAGAGCACCAGGAGTGCTATAAAAGTGCACAAAACAAAAGCAAAAGCAAATGAAAAGCAGAATTAGAATGAAATGGACCAATTTCTAGACCAAGACAAATTATAGCCTTATTCAAGAGAACTTCAGCCCAATATGCAGAAACAAAATTAGGAGATTCCTATATAACATGAACTTCTGCAGACTCATTTTCCAAAGATATAGAGTTGCACAAAAAAAAACACCATCCATACTTCCAAAAAAAAAAGGACAATAAACGAAAACGTTACAAGGTCAAGTAAAGAGAAGTCTAGTGAACATAGACTAAAATAAAAAGATCAACACAAAGTGGACAATAATTCCCTCTAACAAGTATGAAAAACACAATTTACTATATCAACTAAGAAAAAGTTTAAGCTAATCTTCGAGAGCTAGGGAATTAAAACCAAAATGTCTCACCATCCCTACTCCAAATTCTTGCTTGCCCATCATCAGATGCAGTCGCAAGTAGGGTGCCATCTACCTGCACCAGCAGAAAAAATGGCTAAAAGAAATAAAAATGAAAAAAGTGCTACACTTGCTTAGGTCCAAAGAAAGAAGTAAGCATGAATCATAAATCATCATATACGATTAACAAAGAGCTTAGAATCCAGATACCAATACATATGCATAAGAGGATAAGACTCACATTCCAATCGAGAGCAGTGACTTTTTTGTGTTCTTCATTAGTTCTAACCTTGCGGTGATTCAAAACTTGCACACTTAGAGGTCCATTATGCATCATAGAACCACAAGGTCCGAATGGAATTGTCCAAATCCGGGCTGTTGAATCTTGAGACCTATATATATATATATATATATAGGCAAGAACAAAAACTAATGTATCAAAGAATCTGTGCAACTGTCTGTAAGAGCCAAAGCCACATATTAAAAAACAAAACAATCAACGATCGGCTTCCAACCCCTCAACCAATCAACCAAGGAATAACCTTTCGTTAATTTTCTAATGGCAACCGAAAGAGAAGCTAGAAAATAAAAAAAAATTTCCGAACCACCCTTCTGCCCATTCCTTTATAATTGAAAAATGCAGGAAGTCTTCTATTTCCAAATGGACAAATAACAGAATAAACAACCACGAATCAACAATCACGAAAATAGAGAATTGGCGAGGGGAAGGAAGCTAAGACATCGGGAAAATAAAAACGGGAGATGAATTGGGAAAATACTCCCATTGAAGGGTGACCTTCTCAAGTTCCCATTTCCCCCAAATCCTTCTTGAGTAATTGCAATCTATAAAAGGTGATGCCTAGATTCACCATTTAGCCTTGCATAAGCATCACCAATTTGGGAAAAAGTGCAAGACTTAAATCAGTCTTGAAAGATGTCTGCACAATTCAACCTATTATCCCAAAAATTTGGCTTGAGCTTTCCAAATAAATCCATGAGGATAGTTGAAAAGGGCAGGGATGGGCTCATGAATAAAACAAAGGTGTTGAAAAAAGGATTTTGGTGAAAGTGCCATTAGGAATCTAATGACAATGTCACCCTAACACGCTCGTTAGAAACACGAACTCCTTCCGAAATTTAAGGAAATTTAAACAAGAGAAGTGACATCTAAGTAATTTCTTTTTGAAGGTTTTTTTTTTTTTTTTAATTAAGGAGACGACGCCAAGAAGGCCTACTTACAAAATCACCATCTAAAGGAACCACAAAATACAGTTAAGATGATTAATGATGAGACTAGATCAAAATGAAAAGTTGAATCTGACAGTTTCAAAAACATTAATAAGATTGAAATTGTGTTCTGTACGCAATATTAAAAAAAAAAATCCATCAAGTACAAGATCTAAAAATATTATAAAAAAAAATTGGATCTTGTTCATTCGGAGCTTCAAAAGTGCATGGGTTCCCTAAGCCAGTCAGTAAAATGCTAGAATTTGTGAAACACACAAACTATCTACCAATACATCAACAATTGATGTCCCCCCCACCACCCCTGGTCTGTACATCAGTATGGCACCTCTTCCGTTATAAGGATGCGAAAATCATGTTGGTCAATCTTTTTGTACTTAATTCTTTCATAGCTTCCAAAGTTTGTTTTGTATTTTATAAATCAGTTTAATTATTTATCATTTTTCTTAGTGTTCCATTTTAATATTCACCGTTTAATCCTAACTGTTACTTGGCCCTAATCTCCAAAAGAATTATGAGAAAACGTAGGTTCACAAATTAAGTACAGAAGAAGATAAACAGTTAAAAAGTTCCAAACTAGAATAAAAAAAAAAAAAAAAAGGTGAGCAAATCAACCATTAATATTACCCACCCTGATGCGAGAAGTGAACATGACGGGCTCCATGCACAAGAAGAAACCTGTATAAAGTAGGCATTTGAAATTAATAACATAACTTACAATAATATCTCATGAGCACAACTAGCAAGGAAAGAATTAAACAAAATTTAGGATGACTGGTGAACCTTATGAGTGTGTCCTTCTAGAATAGTCACATCAGTACTTGGAAGTTCAGATGGAAAAACTCCTCTAGTTGCACCTGTATCCATTTGGTTCAGGGCCTATTAAGAGAATAAAGCAAGCAGGCAACACGATGTTTTCAGTAACTTCATCCTATTACAACTATGGAAGACAAATTAGCAACGTCCACTACAGCAACCAATTTGTTCAAGATGTCATCATTCTTTACATGTCAACAGTGAAGTAGCACCACCCCAAAATGGTCTAAATGACTCAAAAAGCATTAAAAAGCACACTTGAGAACCATAAAAAAAAATCACAGATTTTTAAAATATGTAATGACGACTAGATCTAGAGTTGTTTTTAGGGCAATCATGCTATACAAAATGAAATTTTCAGTAATTAATCAAAAATAACATGTTAACAAACTAAAACTAATAGAAATGTGAATAGTGAGATAGTTATGTGCTAAACCTTGAAAACAATGAAAGAATCACTCTTATAGTAAGATTGAAACTAATGGCTTCTATGTTTATTATGTTAAATGGTTCACGATGTTATCATGTTAGCATTCTTTATATTAGAACAAGCACTAGTGTTACAAAATGAGTGCTTTTATAACCAAAAAAAAAAAAAAATTAAGAAGGATATGATAAAAACTAAAATTTGGATTCTTATACATATATGCAATTTACAACCGTTCCTTGATAAAATTCATTATCATTGGCCAAGCATTATTGAGCCTCACAACATTGATTTGTATGTAACGATATTTGACCACATCTCAAGGCTTGCAAAAAGATGTTAATTGACAAAGAAAGAACATTTCAATATATCAAAGTGCATAGTAAAATGTTGTTTTTTATTTATTTTTTTCTTTTCTTTTCTTTTAGGGGGAAAAGATGTGGGAGCTCCACAAATAATTTACTTGTACCTAATCTACAACTAATAGGTAGATGTCCAATTGTATGTATATCAAGACCATAGCATACAGGTGTGACAACTTCCCCACAATTTATAATGGGGGAAAATGAGAAGAATGAATTAACAAACAAATAATTGCAAGAAGGTTTACAATAACAATGTATATCAAGAGAATAGAATATAGATCGTAACAATTGATATGTAATTTGAAAAAGAAAATGTGGCTTTATCTCCATAAGAATAAGATTTACGTCCTTGTTCATTGCAGATAAGATCTGTTTGTAAAAGAGATTTGCAATGAAGATTTATCTGTTTAATAAAGTACTATTTTTATTTCTAAAATATTTCAAACCTGAAAGATTTTTGATGATTGAAAAAGGCTAAAAAAAGTATCCCCAATTGAATGTGAAATTTTCTATTTTCAATAGACGCGTGTGAAACTATTATTGAAATAATAAGAACTGAATAACAAGGCGTAATCAGAAAATACAGCTACTTGGACTATAATGGCTTACTTAACCACTGATACAGTAGAATGGAGAAAACAGTTTTATACGGCCAACTCATGTAGTCAGGATTTAGGAAAAGACTTGATTAAATGTTTTTCAACTGTTACGTATACGATGAGTCGCTATATATAAAAAGGCACAACACCATTCCAATAAGAAAACAGGACACCAACAAACCGAACTTCACGCCTCCGTGGCGAGAGGTAGGCGCCTCAACAGATGCCGCTATGCCTTGTTGATGTTCTAAAAATTTGTTTTCCTATTATAAAGAGAATACTTCTTTTACAACAAAAAATCTAAGGAGACTGTTGCTTGATCCAAATCTAATATCTCAATTTTCCAGTTTTGATCCAAAACTTCTAGTGATGAACTATAGTTAAAATCTGATGCAAAAATGATTTTGTAGCAATGGGCACCATATTAATGATTGTTTGCACCTGAACTATGCGAAAAATCTATCCTTTTTCTATTCTCTAACAGCAATAGTATAATCTTGATTGAGCTGAAGTTTCTAATTAAGAATGTCACTTCGATCTATTTGTCAGTTAGTGACACAAAAGAAAATACAACAGACATGGACATGAATCCCATAAGTGCATAGGGACGGCTATCTAAATCGCTTTCAGTGCACAGGGAAAATGAAATCAAACTACTCACGAACACTTCACGAAACGATTGTTAGCACCTAGAGAACTCAAAAATCTATCCTCCTCAAATCTTTAAGAGCAATAGTATAATCTTGATCTCGCTGAAGTTGCTAATCAAGAATGTTCTCCTCAATCAATCCGTAATTTTTGGTGACACGGAAAACAAAATACAATAGAAATGGAAATTAGCTAGAATCCAAACAATGCACACGGATAGATCTCGATTCAAAATTGCTTGGAAAAATAAAGATCGATGAAAACTTACCAGGTTTTCGGAGTTGTGGAAAGATTGTGGAAAGACGATCGTCTTTCAATGATATCAAGATCTTCCTTGGGAAAAAATTGGTGCTATCAAGAACTGGAGGAAGAGCAATAATATTCAGTTATGATCTAGCTGACGCTACTAATTGCGATGCTTCATCCTGCGTTACGTCACTCCAATCAATTCGTCAGGGTTAGAGATTCGGAAAATAAAATACAACAAAAATGAAAATAAGAATCCGTATAATGCACACGGACACTTCTCGAAATTGTTTCCCCTTAAAATCGCTGAAAACTGACCTGATTTTTGGAGGTGTAGAAAGACGATCGTCTTTCAACAAGATTAAGATCTTGCGCAGTAAAGCCTTGGCAGAGAAGCTATGACCATAATGCAATGAAGAACACCAGAGCAAGAACAAGAGAAGCAATAACAGTGAATACAAGAGCGAACGGTTCATCTATTTGAAGTATCGAGACATGGCGGGGAATTCCGTTGGACCATCACAAATAAACGACCCATGTTTTTTTTACATGGGATTGACGTCTGACATACGTACATCCTATGTATTTTTTTCAAATTTTAATGATAATATATAAAATTTTATCCAATTTTTTTTAACTTCGAATTATTTTAAAAAGAAAATGTGGATAATGTAAAAAATACAATCTTGAGGAAAAATACATGAAACCATTAGGAAAATGTGTTTTTCTTTGAGAAAAATGATTTTTAGAATTAGTTATGAAATTTTTAGAATAATTATGAAATTTTTAAAGTGAAAAATAAAATTTTGGGAGAGAAATATGATTCTTTAAAAATTATTCAATTTTTGAAGATAATAATTGTATAAATGATGAAATGGAGTATAATTGGAGCCTTTTTTATGAGAAAAGATGAAAAAAAATACAAAATTTTGATATATATATATATATAT